>JABACO010000020.1:5270792-5290976 GCA_013339895.1 Ephydatia muelleri | reverse complement strand
ACCCGTGGTGCCCTCACTTAAATATAAAACCTGGAACCATATCGACAACAGTTTGGGATGATTTGATTGGATAATGGGTGTTGTGGGGGAAAAGGATGCCCTGCAATGCTATTGGGCAGGAATCCCCAGTATATGATTGGTTAAGACCATTCATTGAATGCATCTGTAGGAACATATGTTTACATCTTGGCCTTAACAACAAAAGAGCAATTCTCTGCATTAAACTTAGTTTACTACCACTGTACCTAAACTCTACCTTTAACTCCTTGCATATGACATACACACCCACACTGTTGTCCAGAGAGTGGTCCACTTCCTCGTTATGCAATTCGATCTTCTGAGAATCTAGGGAGGGATGAGAGTGGAGGGAAGAGAGAGAGAGAGAGAAAGAGGAGAGGAAGGAGGTAGGAAGGAAGGAGGTAGGAAGGAAGGAGGTAGGAAGGAAGGAGGTAGGAAGGAAGGAGGTAGGAAGGAAGGAGGTAGGAAGGAAGAAGGTAGGAAGGGAGGTGGAGGGATGGGAGTAGAGGGATGAGCGGAAGAAGAAAAGGAGATAGGGAAAGGAGAGGAGGTGGAGGAGGACGAGAGGAGAAGCAAGATACACGCACAACAGATCTCGTTACACTCAGGTTGGCATGAATTGTATCCAATTACATCTATCAACAGGTGAGCAGCACAACCTTAGATGTTCATGTTGTGCACTTTGGCATAAACTGTTTAATTACTATTTATGATAACTTCAAAAATGACTCTTTAGACACCAAGTGCATGTATGCATGCACACACAACCATTACATCATTCATACATGATTTAGATGTATACAGAAGTGTTGATCACAACTTTATGATGCATGCTAATGCTTGCTGCACATGTAACCTTATAAGGACATGATATGTTTGATTACTGCAAATGAAGTTTCTTCTCAAGAACTCATTATTCAGAAGACTTCACTAATGCATGAGGAATGTGTATCCCACTTCAGTGTGGTACATGGTTTAAAATGTCAGTACACTATGCCCCCTTTTGCAACTGACAAAGCATGGATTGTTGGAACCGTACATAATGGATATTCAAGATCTACATGTGTTCAAGCATTTTAACTCTTTGAACGCCAAGTGCTTACATGCATGCATGCACGTGTGCATGTATGCACCACCGTTACGCAATTCGTGCATGATTTAGATATTGTGTGCAAAAATGTGTTGATCAGTCACAAACTCTATGTATGATGCTTGCATATGCTTCCGCTCTTGTAACCTTATAAGTACATGCACAAAGTAATTGCTTCTTCTAAAGAACCCCATTATTCAGATGATTCCACATCACTTCAATACTAACATAGAATGCGTAGCCCAGATCAGTGTAGTATATCATGCCTGTTCACTCCCCCTTTTTGCCAGTTCGTATTATGGGTTGTTGCAACAAAAGGTGCCAGCGGGTTATAATGGGCTACACTGGGACCACATATGTTCAAACATTTGTATGACTATGGGGTTACAGCATGTTAATATTGCACTTGCATGCATATTCATTTGATAAACACACTATACACTGCATGAATGATGAGGCAGATAATTCTTGTTTTGTAAGCATGTATATATATATGCACTTGGAGTTCTAAGAGTTACTGACTGTATCATCTACAAGGGGTATATGTAAGTACAATGGTATTCAAAGTGATTTTTATAATCACACACGACACACAGCACTGCAACAAGGGTGATGGCATGAGAATAATGCATACATTAACATTAATTTGGTGTTAAAATATTTATACTGTTGAGAATTGATTGGCAGAAACACATCATGTTTCATCATATGGGATTGTTTCTGAGAAAAGGGGCCTAACGCAAATTTACATTACGCGCAATGGAAATGTAACGCTTGAGTTGAAATGTATGGCTAATTAAAAATTCAGAGCCTTACAACTCCATGACGGATACTCCGATTCTCAGTGCGTAAGAAGCAATGTGTAGAGGACATTTCAGACTTGTAGAATATCAAACAATTTGAAATCTTGAAAAAAGATGCGTTAGTTTCCTTTTAGCTCAATAATACTACTGTACAGTGGAATTCTCACTCAGCCGTTGGGATATAGTGCTAGGATGTTCAAGAATCATTCCCAGGTCAGCCGAGCATCAGGAATAGGTCGAAGATCCTCAATAAACACCTTTAGTTGACCAGCCTGGGACAATGGTACAAGGAAGATATTCTCAGGCATCTACCTCAAAGATATTAACTTAGCTTCCAGCCAAAGGAACAAATTTAATGACTACTACAAATGCCCTAAAACATTTTGGGTGTCAACACAAGGTGAGGGGGGGCATTGATTGGAACTGACATTTTTGCATGCATAGACTGATTTTAGTTTGGTGCTAAAGACAAAGTTATTACACGTAGATAATAGTAAATGCCATGTATAAATGTTTAATGACCATTTGTTATTTTCAATGTGTCGAGGTGTCTGCTGTATTACATGTGGAAATTAAATCATTGCGATCATTTTCTTGCTCAGTGGTATGTTCAATGATGGTATTGTAACTTATTTCATCAAACAATGCCTTTTCATTTTTGAGTCTTCTTTTTGCCTGGGATGAGCGTGATTTTCCTGGAATTCTCTGATAACAATTAGAACACTTTCTTCTGATGTCTTCATGGTAGATCTTGTAATTTTCCACACCAGATAGACTACTAAGTACATCAGGGGAACGAAAACTAACACTGACTCAACAATCACACAGGCTCTTAGAGGTGTGGTATCAGTTTCAGATCTCTGATTTGTTGCTGTTAGGTTGAACTCTAGGACATTGATCATTGCCATGTTTACAAATATGGAGATATCAAGATAGTTCAGTAGTTTATTTTAATATGGTTGTAGGAAGCCAATCAGAAAGATGTAAAAAGTAATCAGCACCTGCTGCAGCAGCAACTCTTGCAACACAGGTAAATAGTAGGCAACAAAGAGCAAAAGACGGAGAGCAAAGTAGAGTCCAGCAAAATATCGTCTGTTGTTTTTGAAGCATCCTCTTGAAATGTGTCAAGCAAGATTGCAATTTTTGCAGCTATACATTCTTTAAGCATCAAAACTTGAACAGTATATATTTCTCAATCCACTTCAGAGGATAATGAAGAAGCGTGATTGGCAGGAGGATCAAAATGACCAGAAATATGTACGCTGGTAGTTTGTAATGTACAGCATAGTTTTCATTATTGTAAAGAAAGTCACCCTTGTAGTAAACCCTCCTCTCCACTGTTTGGATAGCAGCATCTACTACTCGTACAGGGGTGACTAGGTATACACAATTGGTTATATGCTAGTAGAATGAAAGCAGCAAATGCATGCTCAAGAGATGCACCCATCCGACAATTTCTCTGGCAGCTACAGCAGTTCAGCCTACTTTTTGATAGTGTTTCACATTTGAGGAGAAGAGTTGTTAAAACTATCATCAGTACTGGAAACAAGGCTTCCAACTATTTCAGTGCAATTACATCAAGGGTATTCAAACTCTCAGATAAACAAAATGGCGGCAGGAGATGTGATAGTAGGTTGAGATTAAATAAATCGTATGGCACCTCATATGATCTCTGGAAGGCATTGGCATGGGTACCATAGGCTACACTGATGGGGCTTCCTCCTTGTGCATTGAGGTTGAGGGTTGTTGAGATAACCTGGGCATACAAGATGAATGTATTGACCGGTCCGGTAGTCAGCCGAATGTTGAATAGAATGATGACAAGGAAGACAATGAAGTGAGGCACATTAAATGATAAAATGTAAAAGATCTAGTTTCTATTCACACTTTGGCCATTACACGGAATGCAATCAAGCAAGTCAGACTTTATTGCTGTTGCATATCCAGGGAGGCATTCTGCACACAATACTCCCATCCGGTTTGTTTTGTTGCACACAAAGTCACTAATCCTGTCAATCATGTCAGCAGGTATCCAAAGATATTTACTACTCTCATTGGAGTTGCAGTAACCAAGTGGACACCCTCCAACCAACAGGGAGGTGTTTGAGCTGGTGTTTCCAGCCCAATATCCATTTAAGAGGAGCCAGTCACATGAATTTGTGTCACATGTCAGGAATGACTTGAATTTTGGGCAGTTAAAACAGTTTTGCTTTTGAAATTGGCCTTTGATTGCTATATTGTTTGTTCTTAATGTAAGACATAATTGATTACTTGGTTGCACCATCTAATAGTATTGTATAGTTTGGGTGGCAATTTTGTGTCATTAAATATTTCCATGTCTGCTATAAATTTTGTTTTCAGTGTAACAAGTGTTTGTTGTTCTTGGAATATATAATTGTAGTTCTACGTACTGTCATCTATATAATATCACAACAATACGAAAAGATTGGTTAAAGGTACTTTTCTCTTGCATTGCTAAGCTAACTAATATGTGCTTCAAATGTGACTTAATGCATCAATGCGCATACCAGTCCCTGGTTGCTAACATCTTATCAATATCACGTGAGCATCTATTCCGCAAATACGCGTAGATACCGGTCAAATCCCCACACAATGACCAAAAGGAACCTTTGGTCACTATGAATATATTTCATAAATGAAATATAAATGGATCATTTCCGCGAAAAGGGACCTATCACATGATTTCAGAATTTCTAATATTCTGTATCATAGCAGAGTGGTCCTCTTACAAAGTGACCTACGTTTACAAAAATACATAATTATTATAATTAACATTTTCAATTGATGCATTATTATACAACATGTATTAATATAGGATTTGTTTGCACAGGCTGTTTAGTAGAAAACCAGTAATTGCACGGGTCTGTATGCTCTGAGTGAAGTCAATTTAGCTTGACATCTAGAGCCCGTCTGCACAGTCATTTATGTGGGCCTGAGGATGAGAACAAAACTCCTGGCTTCGGTTAAATATCATGTGACATACATCTTCTAACCACAGCATCTTTAAACAATTTCCTATGTTGTGCTTCATGCTCTAACTTTTAATCATGGCAATCACAACCGCACAAAATGATGCAAATCCATTTTCTTTGACATTGACTCATCCCCTCTTCTCTGCCGCCACCCTCACTCACGCAATGCCAGCACAAGAGCCACCCTAGCCTGCATGGTGAGAATGTATCATAAAGGTGAACATTAAGCTTGATAAATAATGAACACTAGTTGCATGTTGAATTAAAGTATACAGACATGTCGTTGTTGTCGAGATATACAAGATGGCGAAGGAGGAAGCGCATCAAGCCACAAGGTGCAGTATGTGTTGGACGTTTTTATTAGTGTAGCGTTACACGTCTTTGTATTTTTGAAATAGCAAGCAGGTGTTCATGCAGTACTCCAACATAAATCCGGTGTTCTCAAAAGACCTTTCCCATCCGACAGATGTTGTCGAAGTGGCCTCTCTGGTTGTGAGTCATCTTGACCCTTGCTTGTGCCCTTTCGGTCTCGAATTTATTGCATTCGCACGCTGCAGGATGTGCCCCTCCAGCTTGCACTCTACAACCTTTGGCAGTCTCTTCCAGAAGAACTGCTGCTGTCTGGTAATATATGTCTGTGTCTGTGTCTGTGTCTATGTGTGTGTTAGTGCATCAGTGTCTGTGTGTCTGTTTGTGTGTTTGTGTCTGTCTGTGTCTGTATTGTGTGTATTTATGTGTGATGTGTTTATGTATAGGTGTGTACGTGTGCATGCTATTAATATCAGTTAGCTAACTGATTTACTATGTATAATAATGTATAGAACTGTAGATAATGTTAAATGGTCAAGTAATTAAATGAAAGTGCTCTAATGGTCAAGTAACTAAATCGAAGCCTTCTTAATTCAATAAGATGAATTATAATAATAAACATTAGTTAGAACTAATTAGCTGTTTGAGTATAATTAACTAAACTATTTTAATAATAAATTATTACAATTGTTTAAATATGATCGGCATACTGAAATTAATATTTATTGTTTAATTTGATGTTATATACTGATTGTAATGGCCTAATTTTTATCGCAACTTGAAATTTGCTTTCACTCCTAACAACTACATTCAATATGGTAAAAATGATTAATGCTGTCTGAATGCTCCCTCATGCTTGGTATACTATATGCGCTCTGATCGTGATTCCCATTGCGCTTGGCATAGTTTATTGTTTGCCCAAAAGGGGGTAGGCGACAGCCGGCCAGTCGGGTGTGCGTAAGGGTGCTGACCCCCTACCCTGAGTCTGACTGGAACCAAGGGAAACGCTGGTCCCCATTAGGTCAGCCCCACCCCTTGACGCTGGTCAAGGTAAGGTGGTTAGGTCAGGGTAGAAGCCCGAAGGGTGCCACCTACCATTGATGTGCAAGTAAGAACACAGCAAACATGTGTACAAGTACAGTCAATGCACAGGTGGAGTGGTGGGTGGGTAAACAATGCAGCTGGCAGCCTTAGCTTTGGACTGAGTGATTGCTGCCCACCCTACCATCCTTTATATACATGTGTGACCTGGAACCATATCAGGTGTCGATATCTTTGGGGACAGTGTGTTAGATTGGATGAGGGGATTAGTTGAATGTAAGTGAGACTTATCCCAGATCTTAAGGGCTTTAGGTTTGAATGGAGGCGAGGCTTTCCCTAGGCTCAGGGTTGAATGGAAGTGAGGCTTTCCTAAGCTCAGGGTTGAATGGAAGTGAGGCTTTCCCTAGGCTCAGGGTTGAATGGAAGTGAGGCTTTCCCAGGGGCTACAACCCTGGGGATTTTAGCATATTGCTCGCATACCCCTAAAACATTAAACCAGGTTTAGTACCTAAACCAACACTTAAATGAAATAATTTTAATAGGGAGCTTGTCTTCATTTGTGAACACCTGATATACATGGGTTGTTTGTTTGTTGGTTCATCCATGTGTGCCCTTTTGTTGTTATGGATTTATTGTGTTTACAGTGTATGTATCATTTAAGCATGTGTAGAAGTGTCAATGAGAATGATGATGTATCATTTCTGCTGCAGGGAAATTAAGCAGTCTCCAATTGGAAGGCATCCTTTATGCGGTAAAATGTGTTAAAGATTTGCGTCTGCCAAACAATGTGTCCCCAATGATTCTTCTAGTGCCAACGCCATTTAACCATCTTGCCGGATGGCAGCAGAGGAGGCTTCTTCATTGGAGATGGTGCTGGGGTTGGAAAGGGACGGCGGGTATGTGTGTGTGCACATGTGATAGTGTGTATATGTGCACATTTGAGAGTGTGTGTATGTGTGTGTACATGCACATGTGATTGTATGTGGATATATAATTTAAGCGTAGATAAAGGTACATTTACTTTGCCTGGCTTCCAATTTATTTATTTTAGCAGTGGGGATAATTCCACACATCTATACTAGGCAAACATTTTTAGTATTTGTGTGTATTTATACGTAGAGAGGACACCAATTTAACAATGCATTGTTGCCCTCTATCGTCAGTAGCCAGCATGTGCACGTGATACTGTATTTGGACTACAATAATCAATCTGTGCACTACATGCAGATTTCTGGAATATTTTTGGATAACTATGCGCGAGGTAGGTGCAAGCACATCTGGTTCAGCATGCCACATGACCTAAAGATGGATGCCGAGAGGTGCGGTCGTGGTACTGACCTTCTATTAGTGATGTGTATGTTACTTTGCACTGACAGACCTTTGGGACCTTGGTTGCTACATCAAGGTGATAGATGGCTGCCAACAGCTTGATAAGGAGACAATATGAGTTAATTGTTAATTACATTATCTGTTTTGACACTCCTGCTTATTTCCATGTGTGGATTTGTCTTTATAATTTGACTGTGGTATTTTATCTTGCTGTATAAAAGTTGTGAGTTGCATGTACATGTACAGTCAGCAGGAGTGGATATAACAGTTTAGGAATGGGCTATGACACAATGTCAGACCAGATTAGGAGTTGGACAGACATGATCTGACATTTTTGTGATGCTAGCAGATGAATTATGCAATATCACACTACCACCATGAGCAGCTCTGTTGTTCTGAAAAGTGCAGTTTGTGAAGCTAATATCACCAGATGATGATTCCAACGACACACCACCACTATCAGTACCATTGTTGTTCTGACATTGCAGTTTGTGATGCTAACATCGCCAGAAGAATACATGAACACACCCCCACCACCACCAAAAGTAGCACTGTTGTTCTGGAATGTGCAGTTTGTGATGAGAACATCACCAAATGAAGAATACGAAAACACACCACCACCTAAGTAGCACTGTTGTTCTGAAAAGTGCAATTATGTGATGCTAGCATCACTAGATAATGACTTCAATGTCACACGACCACCACTGCTATTAGTACCATTGTTGTTCTGAAATCTGCAGTTTATGACGCTAACATTACCAGATGAAGAATACATGAACACACCACTACCACCAACTAAAGTAGCACTGTTGTTCTGGAATGTGCAGTTTGTGATGCTAACATCACCGGATGATGAATCCAATGACGCACCACTACCACTACCACCACCATCATTGTCTTTGTTAAAGAATAAGCTGGATGTAATGGTCATGCTACTATTTATGTCACAGACTATGCATATAAGAGGTTAAAGTGGTCTTTTGACCACTCATTCTGAACCAAAGCACACTTGTGAGTAGCAGTGGTGTGTGTGATTAGCACTTCTCAAGGGACATACATTCCCTGAAAAATCCATGGTGATTGTTGACATGTCGGTTCTATGCCCCACTCCCTCCCACACACACACACACGCACACACACACACACACACACACACACACACACACACACACACACACACACAATAAAATCACGTCAAATGACAACAATGAACAACAATAATAAATAGGCCTGGACAGGCCACGCCACCACCACCACCACCAGAGAAGTTCAATTACAGTTAATTATTCCGAATCAGATATCTCCATTGGTTGGTGTGAGGGAGCAAGGGGGTGGGAGCTGGTGGTGTGATGTGGGAGGATGGCATACACGCACACACTGTTGTCCAGAGAGTGGGCAGAGCTTTGGTGGGGAGCCTCCCACTTTCTCATTCAGGCTTGTTTATTTGCAATTGGATCTTTCAAGGATCCAGGCGGGAGAGGAGGGAGGGATGGGAGAGAGGGGAGGAATGAGGGCTGATGGAAAGGGGAGGGATGGGAATGGTGGGATGGAGGGGAGGGAGCGATAGAGAGAGAGAGAGAGAGAGAGAGAGAGAGAGAGAGAGGGAGAGAGAGAGAGAGGGGGGGAGGGAGAGAGAGAGAGGGAGAGAGAGTGGGGGGAAAGGACAGGAGGACTATGAGAGGAGAGGAGAGGAGGGGTAGAGAGGAGGGAAAGAAGGAATGAAGTAAGGTACACACACAACAGATCTCATTACACTCAGGTTGGCATGAATTGTTATTCAATTACATCTATCAACAGGTGAACATCATGACCTTGGATGTTCATGTAGTGCATTGCTGGACGCATCAGCTTGTATAGGAAGTGGCTCCAAGACTGTGTTGGATGTTTTGAAAGAAAAGCACCCGACCCTTCTCAATCATCTGTACATTCTTTTTTACCATGCAATGAGTACCTCCATTATCAGAGCTTGACCTGACAAGTTATCACATAGAAAAAGTGGCCAGACTAATCCAAGGAAGTGCTGGCCCTGGTGGCACTAATGCTGGACATTGGAAAGACTTTCTCACACAGTGCTACAGTGCAAAGTTATGTGACGCCTTGGCAGAGCTGGCCAGGCGCCTTGCCATCTCTATTGTTGAATGGTCAGACATTAAAGCACTGATCTCCAGTCATCTAGTGGCACTTGATAAATGCCCAGGTGTCCCGCCTATTTCAATTGGTGAGATCCCCAGATGCATTATCTGTAAAGCAATGGCCATGGCCACTCGTGATGACATTGTGGATTTATGTGAAGTGGACCAGATATGTTCTGGACTTAAGGGAGGCATTGAGGGAGCAGTCCATGCAATGATGGAGCTGTTTGAAGAACGCCATGCAGACGAATGGGGCCTATTGCTTGTGTATGCAAGAAATGCATTTAATTCTTTGAACAGGGCTGCTGCAATGTGGAATTCTCACATTCAATGGCGCAAGTCTTGGGTTTTTGTGATATTATAAATCAATTTTACCATTCATTTTTAAAAAGTTGATATAATTGGTGTATGTTTTTGAAGACATTAAATAATTTTAATTAGTCAATTCATGAAATTGTGAATTTGTATTGTCCTAATTGTGGTAGTTATTGTATGGTTGTTTGAAGTTATTCTCACATTCCTACATCACACAACCAAACTGTGGTGTACCAATTTTGGAAGTTCATGCTTACATGCACTCAAGTGTTCAAAAATTTTCATTGGCTTACAAACAGTTTTGTCTGCTCATGTGCATTCTTTAAATTTTAAAATGCATAGCAAAAGATGCTGGGCTGCAGTTCTAAAGAAGAAAAAGACTTAGTGGATGAAGTACATGCCTTCCTAGTATCCAACAGTTATCAAAACGATGTTCTAGCACTAACACTGTGTAAAAGGTTTGTTATACTCGTCTGTATAACATTGTTATACACTATGTTATACATGAACGAATACATATCTGTTATACACTTGCGTATAACTGTGTATATGCCTATAAGAAAACGGTCTCAGTTATACCGCGAGGGTGTATATTTGGGCACACAGGTTAATTAATGAATATTTTATAATTCAAAGCATGTACTAGTCTTCATTGTATCACTTCTACCTAGTATCTCGTCTTTCAGTTGTTGTGCTTGCGGTATTAACTTTTATTATCATATACGTGTACGTTGCATGCGCGCCATCCTAAGTCTGCCATTGCAAACTCAATCTAGTTTTTGATGGGACCGTGTTGTCCATTGTTTTAATATCTTATTGCTTAGCAAGTATGTGTTTTTTCTTACTGTGCAGTGACACAGAGTACTTGGTGATTCTGACGTCATGGCGATGCGTGGTGAGTCCCATTTAATTAGGATATCGGTTGAGGTCGAGTGTTGCTTCTCATACAGCATGACTACCATGGTAACCTCAGAGAGCCTGGTGATTCTGACGACATGGTGATGTGTGGTTAGTTAACTAGTGACAATTCTGTGTGCGGTGTATCCCATTTAATTAGATGGCTGAAGTCAAATGTTGCCTGTCTTACAGCATGACCACCATAGTAGTGCCTAGTGATTCTGACATCATAGCGATGTGTGGTTTGTTAACTAGTCACCATTCTGTGTATGGTGTATCCCATTTAATTAGAGTATCACACAGGTGCTTGAGGTCACGTGTTGCCTCTCGTACAGCATTACCACCATGGTGACTTCAGAGTACCTGGTGATTCTGACATCATGGTCATGTGTGGTTAGTGAACTAGTCACCACTCTGTGTATGCTGTATCCCATTTAATTAGAATATCACACAGATGGCTTGAGGTCAAATGTTGCCTCCGTATAGTATGACCACCATGGTGATCTCAGAGTGTCTGGTGATTCTGACGACATGACGACGTGTGGTTAGTTTACTAGTCACCATTCTGTGTATGCTATATCCCATGTAACCGAATATTTTTTGTTAACTACAGTAGAGTTGTCCAAAATCAACTACATGAGGCAGCAGAGGAATGTTAGGTAGCAGGAAAGGGGGTTCAGCAATATTAAATGAAGCCATGAACATGAATAACTTCTAATTGGTATAATGGGTCTGGAAGAATTCTTTAATAATCGGTTGATTAGAGTATCATACAGGTGGCTTGAGGTTGAGAATTGCCTCTCGTACAGCATGACCACCAAGGTGACCTCAGAGTGCTTGGTGATTCTGACGACATGGCGATGTGTGGTTAGTTAACTAAATTTTGTCACCATTCTGTGTATGGTGCATCCATTTAATTAGAGTATCACACAGATGGCTTGAGGTCGTATCTTGATTCTTGTACAGCATGACCACCATGGTGATCTCAGTGTGCCTGGTGATTCTGACATCATTGTGATGTGTGGTTAGTTAACTAGTCACCATTCTGTGTATAGTATATCCCATTTAATTATAATATCACACAGATGGCTTGAGGTCAAGTGTTACCTCTCGTTCAGCATGACCACCATGGTGACCTCAGAGTACCTGGTGATTCTGACAACATGGCGACGTGTGGTTAGATTACTAGTCACCATTTTGTGTATGCTATATCCCATTGAATTAGAATATCACACAGAAGGCTTAAGGTCGAGTGTTGCCTCTCGTACAGTATGACCACCATGGTGACCTCAGAGTACCTGGTGATTCTGACATCATGGCGATGTTTGGTTAGTTAACTAGTTACCATTGTGTGTATGGTATATTCCATTTAATTAGAATAAAACACAGATGGCTTGAAATCAAGTTTTGTCTCTCGTACAGCATGACCACAATGGCCATGGTGACTTCATGCCTAGTGATTCTGATGACATGGCAATATGTAGTCACCATTGTGTATCCCATTTAATTAGAATATCACACAGATGGCTTGAGCTCAACTATTGCCTCTTATACAGCATGACCAACATGGTGACTTCGTGGCTAGTGATTCTGACGACATGGTATATGTGATTAGTTAACTAGTCACTATTTTGTGTATAGTGTATTACATTTAGTTAGAATATCACACAGATGGCTTGAGGTCAAGTGTTACCTCTCGTACAACATGACCACCATGGTGACTGCAGAATACCTGGTGATTATGATGTCAACATGGCAATGTGTGGTTAGTTAACTAGTCACCATTCTGTTTATGGTGTATCCAATTGAATTAGAATATCACACAGAAGGCTTAAGGTCAAGTGTTACCTCTCGTACAGAATGACCACCATTGTGACCTCAGAGTACCTGGTGATTCTGACATCATGGCGATGTGTGGTTAGTTAACTAGTCACCTGTATGGTGTATCCTTTTAATTAGAATACAACACAGATGGCTTGAGGTCAAGTGTTACCTCTCATTCAGCATGACCATCATGGTGACCTCAGAGTGTCTAGTGATTCTGACATCATGGCAATGTGTATTTAGTTAACTAGTCACCATTCTGTGTATGGCTATTTAAATGGAGTATCACACAGGTGGTTTGAGGTCAAGTGTTGCCTCTTATAAAGCATAACCACCATGGTGACCTCAGAGTGCCTGGTGATTCTGACGTCATGGTGATGTGTCATTAGTTAACTAGTTGCCATATAGGTTTGAGACCTGCCACCCTACTGTTGATAGCAAAGCTATTGATGTTTGATGGAACTTCTAGACTTGTTCATCTCTACCAGTTAACACTACTTGTACTAGCAAAAAATTAGTGCTGTACATTGTGTAAGAAATTTTTTATAGAAAGTGTGGCATTACATATGCCTGGTTTAAAGTTATTTGTCAATGTTCATTGGGCATACAATGAAAATACAGTCCTCTCTATCGTCCAACTGAATCAGTTCTTTTGGAGATATTGCATATGGGGAATTTCATGAGAAAAGGGACCTTATGGATATATAAATCATAAATGTATAAAACACAATAAATCGTGTGCGTTTTTGATGCGCTATATCTTCCGAACGATTAGTGCTATTCTCTTGAAATATTCAACCCTTACTGGTACACCTATTGCCTACATGCGTAGCATTTTTTCATATTCAACACTCTTTCCATCCCATATGTGTGGTGGACAATAACCCCACGGGGTAAATATTTAAGAATCTTCATAGCCGAGCATGATACAGACTCCAAGTTCGCCATGCGCACGTAGGAGTCCTCCTCCTACTGTATTCTCCAGATCGTTTGAGTTTTTCTTAGCCGTTATGGAAATACAGACGACTGAAGTTGAACTTCTTTTCAGCGCCATTTCGCATTATTGCGGCGATGTATGACATCACGTAGGAGTGATGTCATACTTACGTCTTCATTATCGTCGTTACTTATTTGCTTTGGGCACGAGACTACCTGCTCCGTTATTAATAAACTCATTGACGCTTAGTAAATTAATACGAGACTACAGCACTTGCTTGCTTTTGTGTAGTGCAGTCACTGCTAGATAATTATGTATCGTTTCATGAATACACGCCACGGGAATATAGTCTTGGAGGATTGAAACGACGTCCACAGGCCAGCCAAGCCTCCTGTTCTTCGTCACGTGATCCGAATGCCAGTGTTGAACAGGTACTGTATGTGTATTCTTTCATCACAGCTAGGTCGGGCATACCGAGGACATGCAGCACGTACGTATTTCAACCTAATAGAATGCCACAAACACGTTCACTGTGCATACATGTACGTATACACACCTAGTGCATTTGCATTACATGTACTAGTGTGTACCATGTCCCGTGTCTTCCTTCTTGAAATGGTCACACGAGAGCCCAACTGGTTTACGGATCAATCATAACAATTCGTGACCCAATGGTTGACATGCAAAGTGTGTGATGTATAAGTTTCATATAAGGGTGTTGGTTATTTGCAATACATGTTCCGTGTATTGCAGCATGGCTGTGTGTATGTAGGGCTCTGCATGTGTGTACATGTGCATATGTGAGAATATTTGTTTATGTACAGGTATTGGTCAATGTATAAGTACTTGTGAATATGAAAGTATGAGTATATGCCATTGTGTGTATGTAAGAGTAGAGTACTGTATGTGTATATGTGTGTGTGTGCATGTAGGAGTATACAACTGTAGGAGTACTTTATGTGTATGTGTGTATGTGCAGGTATCTGTGAATGTAGGTATATGTATGTAGTACGTATATGTATGTGTGAGTACTGTAGGAGTATGTGTGGATGTATTTGCGTATCAGTGTACAATGTATTAGTATATGTGCATGTACAATACGTGTGTATGTCCAGTTATGTGTGATTATGTGTATATGAAGGAGTATGTATGTATGGATGGATGTACAAATTATTTGTGTATGTAGATATGTGTTGTAGGAGTATGTGTATATACCTGTATAGAAGTGTGTGTATATACAAGTGTGCGCATGTAGGAGCATTTGTTAACGTAGGAGTATGTTTGTCATTGTGTGTTAGAAGCATGTACTGTATGTGTATTTGTATACATCTGTGTATGTACATGTAGGTGTATGTGTGTGTGTACAAGTATTTGTGAATGTAGGTATATGTGTGTACGTATAAGTATTTGTGAATGGAGTATATGTGTGCATGTGTACTCTAGTAGAATGTGTGTATATAAAAGTGTGTGTATGTACAAGTGTATGTGCATGTAGGGGTATTTATGTATGTATGTATGAGTACATGTGGATGTATGGGAATGCATGTTTGTATGTAGGAGTATGTAAGAGTACTGTTGGAATTTATGTGTATGTACAAATATGTGTGTATGTATACTGTATGTGTGTTTGTACGAGTATGGGTAAATGTATGTGTCATGATTTGTGACTTGTTCACTTTATGCTGGTTTAGGATCACAAACTGGAGGGGATTGGGGAGAATCACAGCATGTGAAGGCGTGAAGCTCACTTGTAGTCTGAAGGATAACCCTACTGCTAACCTTCAGGCACCACCTCCTCCCCCCTACCTGTGGCATTCAGCTACTCGCCAGCAATAGCAAAGGTTTGGTTGTGGTATCAGGTGTCGTACAAGTATCCCCTGACTGGGTAAGCACGTGTTCAACTGAATTCAAACTCTGCAAATAATCGCCACTCTCCTAGTGACATCAACTGTTTATCCATTGCTTTGTGTACTGTATGTCCTTGTGATTCATGTGTGTAATGAATAATTTGTGTCACCTACCTCAACGATCTTTGGGTAGGGGTGAACGGTAACTCAAGCATGTCTTGTTTACCTTGGCCATGACAATTGTACACTTGATGTACATGTATGATACTTAACGTCTCACATGTGGTACAGCATGTCAAGCTTACTGATGTATGCTATTGTGTACTAACTGCATGATGCATTTGGGTAACATACAGTATAAATCATACACACTGCATGTATGAACCTACACCAAAGTGAATCCACAAGCTACCACACTATACACATCAGCTTTGTTCACTTCCGAGGTTCCATTATTCGTTCACATTCCTCACTGTTTGGGAAACTTATTTCCCAGATACGAGGATCGCTATCTGGGGGGGCATACAGATATTTGTGTCTGCACACTTTCTTCATGTGGTCACGTTGATTGGCATGGATGCCATCTTCAGCTGCAAACCACTGGAGAAGGTGACAAGGATATTATAGAAGAGAAAGTGGTAGGGGAAAAAAATCATACATGGACACTGAAGCAGATAACTGTTATACATGTACATGTAAGTGAACCTGTTAATGGCATCATAGTGATGTAATGAAGGTCCTAAAATTCTGCCTCAATGAATTTATACACATACCTTTCTACACTCAGGACATGGCTTAGCATGAAGCTTGTCCCTATCACATTTTTTACGTATAGTTGCAGCAAACTTGTACGCAGGAAGACCTGCACGTTTTGCAACTGTCTGAGCATATCTATATGTGTACAAAAAATTTTGAATGTTGTGCATTCAATATATTCTCATCAACGTTATGTAGCTCACTTATTCAGTGAGTCCTGTCCATGTTCTATTGTAGCCAAATCTTCCATTTCCCTTTCTCCCATATCTGCATGAGGAAGGTCCTCCTCTTCCTCTGTATCTATGTCCCCCTCTGTGAATAATAGTGGACTGTACACTTGTGTACATTGCACTATAGGGATGACTGAAACAGAGGTAGGTGGTTCTGCTGGATGTGAGTAGCTGTCTATCCTTGGAGATGGGGGTTGGGACTCAAAGTCGTTTAGCAAACACTGGCTATCACTTGATGGTATGCCCTCTATCACAACTGGTCGAGCCTGGTCACTGAGACCCTCATGACATGTGTTCCCTTGGTATTGCAGTGTAAATAACAGTTTACAATGCAAAGAGCACAGTTTACAAACCACACACACACACACACACACACACACACACACACACACACACACACACACACACACACACACACACACACAAACACATGTACAATCACACAAACACACACACACAAACAAACACACACACACCACAAACACGCACACACACACACACACACACACACACACACACAAACACACACACAAAAACATGCACACACACAAACACACACAAACCGGCCAATAGATGTGTGTTTTTCTCATTGCCTGATTAAGTGTTAGTAGTGCATGAAAAGCACATGGAACACATACCTGTACTCATGGGATCATGATTGCAACATGCACACTGTTCTTTCCATTTGTCAATTTTTGGCACATCCAATCTAAGTAGAACGGAGAATGCTTGTACTGATTTGATGTACCATACCAATGAGATCAAGTTGAAGCTACTACTGTGGCTAACCTAGCAATTTCTGCTTCCAGATTTGTGATTTTGGTTCTCAGTTGTTCAATAATGACCTTCTGATGTTCGATTTCTTTCTTCAGCACTATATACAAGACGTGTAATATTGAGACTGAGGGCTTTGCTCGAATTTGATTCTATCAATATCATTGTTCTATAAGCCTTACAGTGATTACTTGAAGATTCATTCAGTGTCTGTTTTAATGCGATCCCAAGAAGATCCAATGCACGCTCGATATAATTGGCGGTGTTCATGCTTCGCAACAGAAGTAGAAATGTCAACAATTTTACAGTAGCGGAGACTTTTACCATGCAGCTCACGTTCGAAGGGAAACGACTTGACACAACTGTTGGTGTTCATAGCGTGACCTCAGTGTTTTCATGCATGTATTCGTGAATACAATCACGACTGGCCTTTAACAATTGCTATTGACAGTTGTTTTCATACAGCGACCTGGAAGCTTTCAGTCATGAATAATAAGTGATTTGTACAAGGCCAGTGCACAATAATCAATATGGATACATGAAGCACAGATCGCTATATGAACACCTAGGTTTCTCGCTATATTAATTTCTCCCAACTAGTTACCTATTCGGAGCGCTGCATGTACCGCAGTACGATCCTCTCCCTCCGCAACAATGTATGATACTAAAATTCATGCAAATCACATACATTAATAAGGTTCCCCAACTAAGCGCCAATTTCCGGTCTGAAACTATACCCTTTTTTGCTTTCATTAGCGAGGACACGGTAAGCGACATGCATGCTATGCGTATGCTGCAATAGATATGTATTTTCCCGTACTGAATACTTGGTCCCATGCGGACATGATAACTATCAAACCGAAATTCGCGGTCACCATTGCCTATGTATTCATACTTATGTCAAAGTGTTGTATTATTTGTCATGAAATGCAAAGCAAGTTCGTTTATTCCACTACAAGTGTGCATACAATTTTCCGGCTCCCCTTTCTCATGATTCGTTGCAATTTTATGGTGGCTCTTTGCGTCGTTATTGACACATTATACTGTACACAGTTGTAATGCCAAAGTGTTCGTCCAATAGCATGATTATCATTTAACTGCCTTGATGTTGAAACTTTTGTCTCATCTTTGCACCAAAGGATGCAATGTCACAGGTGGGAGAAGAATTGAACGAACTATCAGACAACTTAATACAAGCGCAGCTTGAAAAGAAGGAAGAGTGTGAGTGGGAGTCAGAGGAGTGGGACAAGTCTGAGGAGGAGTGGGAAAGTTCTGACAAGGAGTGGGAGGAGTCTGACAAGGAATGGGAGGAGTCTGACAAGGAGTGGGAGGAATCAGACAAGGAGTGGGAACAGTCTGACAAGGAATGTGAGGAGTTGGAAGAGGAGGGGATGATGGAGCATGAACAGTTTTGTGAGGAGGAGGAAGATTTGGGAAAGGAATATTGGAAGGAGAATTTTGATGAGAGTGATGCATCAGAAGATCTGGATTGTGAAAGAAGCACAAGTAAAGGAAAAAGCAAAAAGAAGACGTTCCTGAATCTTTACATTACAAAAGGGGGCTGTTGTGGAAAGAACTGCCTAGCAAAGGATACAGAGTTGTCATGGAAAAGAGCACATGCTTTACATGCCTTAGATACCAAAACCAAAAAGGCTGTAATCCTTGGAATGCTGGCAATGATAAGGGATGATTCTAGTTGCAATCGTCAAGGTGAACAACGTGTCCGCAATACCTTCAGGTATCGCCTTAGCTGGTCACATCCCATTTGTAGGGATGCATTTTGTGCAGTCGCTGGTATCGGCATCAAGTGTCTCAAATTGTGGCAGAGTCAGGTGGGGTCTGAATCAGACGTGAAATGTGTTGAACATGGAAATACTGGCAGATCCCCTCATCATGCATTGTCACATGATGACACTTGCAAAGTTGTTCATTTTATCAAACAGTATGCCAACACAAATGGATTACCTGATCCTGGTCGTTTGAAGGGTAAACACCGAAACATTATCCTGGACAGCAGTAATAGTATGCAAACCGTTACAATGAATATCGACGAGCTCTGACTTCCACACTATCACCATCACCACCTCTCCGACCTTCTCATTACCTTACCCTTGGTCTGAAGAGGCAATATTCTCTCCTAAATGATCCACCAACACCTCCTCCTCCACGTCCTCCAGTGGAATATGTATGCTACAATACATTTGCAGCACTTTGGCACAACATTGCCCAGACATAACACAACAGGCATCACGCAGCGACCTTTGTGACACTTGTGATAAGATTCTGGTCACACTGCGTCACAGTATGTCAGATGAACAGAGAAAAAAGCTGAACCAGACGTACAACAAGCATCGTGACTCTGCCAAGCTTTTACGTGACCACTACATAGACAACATTGCCACAGCTGAACGAGAATGGAGAATGCTGAGCCAGAGGGATCGTGACCAAGTCCTGCAAAGCTTTACATCACCACGCCCCCTTACAACACCTATGTTGGATATTCAAATGCAGTACTCATTTGATTATTGCCAGCAAGTGGCCATCCCTTATAGCTCACAGCAACGAGGTCACTACTTCTTCAGGACGCCACGGAAGGTACAGGTATTTGGTGTGTGCTGTGAGCCACTCAAAAGACAAGTATTCTTTCTTATTGACGAGGCAGAGAAAATAGGTAAGGGAGCAATGTCAGTTGTAAGCCAAGTACATGCCTTTTTGAAGCTTCATAGTGTAGGAGAAAAATGTGTAACACTACAGGCAGACAACTGTGTGGGCCAAATAAAAAACTCTACTATGTTGTGGTACTTGGCATGGCGAGTTATAACAGGTCCAGCATGACAGGAGTTGAACTTAATTTCATGCTACCTGGTCACACAAAAATTTGTGCCAGAT
>JABACO010000020.1:5242970-5269792 GCA_013339895.1 Ephydatia muelleri | reverse complement strand
ATTGAAATATATTAATAGCTCTGCTGAGAGACTGGAACGAAGCGCTTGCATACATACGTGTCTCGTTCCAAGCAAAATGGTATCAGCAGGGCTAATAATAGTTGCAACGTATAGTCTCGCGGAACCCACAACGTGAGAGTGGGGTTTTCAATTTCAGTCTATGCTTTCTCGAAGGGCATAGTACTCGATGAAAGATGAGCTGCTAATTAATATTAATATTGATTCTCACGAGAGTACCACATGTCCAGGAGGTGAGACAATTAGTTGCCTGGGTATGAGGTACCCCAGAGTTCTTCATGTTCAACTCTAGAGTGCTTCATGATGGTAAAGTATAATCGGTGATGACTGCTTCATCACCGAAAGAGCCATGGCACGACCAATCCTATTATAGGCTATCCCAATAATTTGTGTGATATTTTATTTACAGTGAAACAAGAGTATGAAATTACAAAGACACAAGCATATTGGTGTCTAAATAATACACTTTACACTATGGCAGGGAAGGCTGCTTGCGTGCATGTGTATGATTTATGGCAATGTATGTTATTATGCTATAGAGCACCCCATAACATTGAAATGCTGTGTCTGGATGTAAGCAGTGCTCTGTGGTTAGCAGTTATACACCGGTGTATCGAAATGGACAACGTAATGAACAAGGAATAAATAACAAATATTTTCACCGGCCATCACGCAGCTGCTACAAAGGGTCCCATCCTTGCAATCATCAGCTTTTAAGGTCTCATCCTGACACATATTCAGATCAAATGCAGCACGATGGAGTGTTCACGAGCTCGAATACCATACGAATTTACAATCATGCAACCGAGCAGATTGATACAGAGCGTCATGCATTTTGGGGCACACGCAGGGGATTCTAATATGATGCGTGCGGTCTTCCATTCTTCAATGGAGGAATGTGTAAAACAAAAGTCTTCAACGGCCAACTATTGCACCTGACATGACTTCTTTAGAGTGCTTAATAATAGAACCATTAGTATTATGGGACATTAACACCAGAGTCAACAGTTGTTAACACGTGAAAAAATGCGCACCTTTTTGGTCCATTGTCGTGAGGTATAAAAGACAACTCCGATCCCGCGATCCCAGTTGGGAGTACCCTCGCTATGGTTACAAGCACAACAGTGCGTCATTTCCGTATATTCCTCACCTGACAAAGGCATTGCTTTATGACGTAAGTGCAAACAATCTGAAATTCATGGGGGGTAATGTTGAGCCCCACCCCCGTCTAGGAAGTTTACATTTGGGGGCGGGATGCCATCGCTATTCTTTTATATTACCATGCCTGTGATGATGTTGCTGCTGTATTGTAATTAGGTCACGGATGGTTGATTAAACAATTACAGGATGTAACCTACATGTAAGTTGCTTTCACTATTACTTACGTGCGCGTGTAGAGTGTTCAGATGATATATGTGTTTTGTACCGTCACTGGTATGGAATAGAATGTGCTTAGTGTATGGTAGATATTTTTAATCAAGCCATCTTCGTGACATATATTGGAGTTGCAGCAGAATCGAAAGGTGTGTTTGAGCAGCTCATTGCAGCCATGAGAAAGCTATGCATGGTGCTGAACAAGGTGATACAGTTGGATTCCTTAGGACCACATCACAAGGCTATACAGTTGAGACATCTGACTGAACACCATACTCAGATAATCACTGCAATTTGCTGAAGATCACTTAGCCTGCTTAGGAATGTTGCTGAGCTCTGAGGACAACATTCACAACAAGCAAAAACCTTGATGAAGCACATTTATATATTTCACTTTCATTTCTCAGTGTCTAATGAAATCAAACCAGATTGAAGATCATGTCCCTATCATTTTCCCTTGCTTGTTTTTGTTGTACATCTGTAGATGCATAGATTTGGGGTGGGTCTGGCCATATACATGTATAAACAATGTGCTAGGGGGTAAGGAGATTGAAGCAATGTTTTACAGACGTTGGATACATCTGTGATCTGTTACGTAATTACTCCTTGTATTCAATACACCTTCAGTGTTTAGAATGCAGGTGAAGCAGATTGTCAGGCAGAACCTATACAGGGTGTGGAGATTGCATTAGAAATTATTGACAGTTGTAGAATAACCTTTAGTATTTTAATCCCAGCTAGAACTACCTATACTATAAGGGAGACATGGGCAGGCTGTGTTATGGAGTTAACAATAATGTTAATCATGAAGACACAACAGAAACATCTACAGTTTAGGTATACAGCAAATACGAAGGTAGACGGTTGCTCCTTCATGGCAGGAAATGGCGCAATTTTCCCCATTCTTGCACATATACATGTTTTGAACATCACTGGTTCAGTTATATATGCCTTGATTAGTACTTGGAAATTATGTGTAGCAACCACTGTGTCCAAGGTGGTGATTTACATTCGCCCTCTGTAATTTTTGCACTCAACATTCTTTCTAGGGTGTAGTGTGCTTGTTCTACTATGCCTTGCGATTGGGGTGTGGTGTGGTCGACTACTAACCAGCTGCACTGCTCCTGGCCAAGATTCAACAATCTCTGTTATCAACTGGTTAACTAACTCTTTCCCGTTATCACTGTGCAAGATACTGGGAAGACCAAATATTGCAAACCGCATTTCTGAATAGCATTGGCTACTTCTTTTGCAGTTTTTAATGGTAGTGGGTATGCTAGGTTGAATTTCAAACAGTGATCAACAATGTATAGTTATCATTTGGCAATTGCCTCATGTCGATCTTCAAGTGGATATCATCATCGTTCGATCATTTTCATTCTGTTAATGGAGAAAAACAACACAACAGGTTATTTAGGTTATTGCCTCTAATGCGAGTAGCATGGCGCGCTTCATTGATACCTGCTTCTCTTCCTTCATTGATACAACAAGTCTTAGAACATCTTGAATACCAGCAGATGGCATATCAAGAAGAGCGAAGTAGTTTTTCTTAACCAAGTGCCGAAACGAAGCATCGGGATCCTTGTTTCCCTTCAGCTGTAGCACTACATGCTCCACAAATGAGCACCCACACATGATTTTCATGGTCTGGACAATTCCTCCTAAGAGGCAGGATAGCAGAACTTTTGGAACTCCTCAGCTTTCCAGAAGCCTATTCTTTAGTTATGCTAGTAGGAATCCTGCCATTCCTTAACCCTGCATGAATAACATGATAATGATTGAAAACTTTAGAATTAGGATACTCTATTGACACTGTACATTAGCATTCATGTTCTGCATTGACACTTCACTAACATTTTTGCTACTCACTACATGCTTGGACAATGGACAGAGGGCAGGGAGAAGCCACAGAACAGTAGGGTCCTACTGGGCCCTACTGTTCTGTGGCTTCTCCCTGCCCTCTGTCCATTGTCCAAGCATGCAGTGTGTAGCAAATATGTTATCATGTTATGATATGCTGCATCATTGTAGATAGCACCACCAAATCCAGTTGCTACATTTCTAGAAAATAGTACTGCACACCCATCAGAGAAGAACAAAGGGGCATTGTACAGACTTATTGCCCCTCCATTCACTCCTGAGTTATTTGAGAATTTGATGTTACCATGGAGTTGAAGAATGCCATTAGCTCCTTGAATGGCTCCCAAGGGAGAGTTAAATGAGAACTGACTTCCTGCGATGGAGTTTCCAAAGATTTCCACCTTCATTCTATTTCACTAAATAGCCCCTGCTCTCATCTGTTACTAAAAGAACAGTGGTTATCTTCAATAATCACATCCTGGAGAATGAGGAGGCTAAATGGCTCGGTATCTGCAGTGTAATAATAATTGTTAGGCAATGGATGCAGCAGTTTGTAACGATCGTAGCATGTCACATACACTGCTGCTCCACCTTCTTCTGCAATGTTGTTAGTAATATTGACCCATTAATTAGCGCTGACCTTGTTGAAGCAATGAGCATAGCTCCTCCACTAAAAGCAGCACTGTTGTTCTGAAAAGTGCTGTTAGCAGTCAGATTATGCAACACCACACCACCACCACCACCATAGATAGCACTGTTGTTCTGAAATGTGCAGTTTGTGATGCTAACAGCACCAAATGATGATTATGATAACACCACCACCACTACCACCACCACCATTGTCTTTGTTAAAGAATAAACTGGATGTAATTGTCATGCTACTATTTATGTTATGTGATCTGAATAATTCGCTGTAATTGAACTTCTCTGAAATGTACATTCCACGATGAGAGTATTTTCTATTCTTATATCGCAGTTAATGAATGTTATTCTCTCCATGGTCAACATTTGTGCTGATCTGAATGCTAAAACGGTACCTTTTCCTTCACAGTGAACTGCGGTGTTTTGCATCGAAGACCCCGTTATCGTAATGTTGTCTCCATTGGAAATAGTACAGGGCGGTCCTGAAGATATGCGATGCTCTCCCTCGTCCAACACAACAGCCATAAACCGATGTGTCAGTGATACAGGAAAGGTATGTCCCTTGTGATGTGCTAAACACGCATACCACTGCTACTCGCAAGTGTGCTTTTGTTCAGGATGAGTGATCAAAAGACCACTTAATGCCATTTGATTGCTCTTACAGGCTGAGTAAATGTACCCCTCCCCCATGCTGAGGCTTGTGATTGTATTTGGCCCAAAATGGTGGCAGGCAGCCATGCATGTAGCAGCTATGCTTCGTACCACTGGACCTACGGAAACCAATGGGTGATGCTGGTGATCATTGAGTTGGCCTGTGTCCCAAACCAAGATGCTGGTCATGGTTGGTGGCTGTCCCAGGGTAGGATGTCACCCACCATTGATTAAAATAGCATATACATGTACACATTGAAATACATATTGGAGAGAGGGGAAGTGGCGGGTGGGCGAGCAACTGGCCATGTGTACAGTCAAGGCTATGACTGGAGTGCTGCGCCCATGGAGCCCTCACTTAAATAAAAAACCTGGAACCATACTGACAATAGTTTGGGATGGTTTGATTGGATAAGGGGTGTTGTGGGGGAAAAGGATGCCCTGCAATGCTATTGGGCATGAATGCCCAGTGTATGATTGGATAGGAATTGTTCATTGAATGCATCTGTAGGAATATATGTTTACATCTTGGCCTTAGCAATAGCAGCTTTTCCTTATAGTCAGCTTAGTAACACTATGTAAGACAGAGCAATTCTCTGCATTAAACTTAGTTTACTCCCACCGTACCTAAACTCTACCTTTAACTCCTTGCATGCATGGTCTGTGTCTCCATTGGTTGGAGTGAGGCAGTGGGAGGTAGTGGTGTGATGTGGGAGGATGACATACTCACACACACTGTTGTCCAGAGAGTGGGCAGAGCTTTGGTGGGGGAGCCTCCCACTCCCTCATTCAGGCTTGTACGCAATTGGATCTTCCAAGGGGAGAGGGAGGGATGGGAGTGGAGGGAAAGGAGGGGAGGAAGGAGGGAGGAAGGGAGGAGGAAGGGAGGGAGGGTGAGGGAGTCGGAGGATGGGAGGGGAGTGGAGGGATGGGAGTGGAGGGATGGGAGTGGAGGATGGGAGTGGAGGGATGGGAGTGGAGGGATGGGAGTGGAGGGATGGGAGTGGAGGGATGGGAGTGGAGGGATGGGAGTGGAGGGATGGGAGTGGAGGGATGGGAGTGGAGGAGGGAGTGGAGGGATGGGAGTGGAGGGATGGGAGTGGAGGGATGGGAGTGGAGTGGAGGGAGGGGAGTGGAGGGATGGGAGTGGAGGGATGGGAGTGGAGGGATGGGAGTGGAGGGATGGGAGTGGAGGGATGGGAGTGGAGGGATGGGAGTGGAGGGATGGGAGTGGAGGGATGGGAGTGGAGGGATGGGAGTGGAGGGATGGGAGTGGAGGGATGGGAGTGGAGGGATGGGAGTGGAGGGATGGGAGTGGAGGGATGGGAGTGGAGGGATGGGAGTGGAGGGATGGGAGTGGAGGGATGGGAGTGGAGGGATGGGAGTGGAGGGATGGGAGTGGAGGGATGGGAAGGAGGGGGAGGATGGGAGTGGAGGGGATGGGGACGTGGAAGGATGGGAGTGGAAGGGAGGGAAGTGGAGGGATGGGGGGAAGATTAATGAGCATTGATTCTGCAAATGAAAATAACTATGTTTCTTTCTCAAGACAAACTTCATTATTCAGATGGCTTTACTAAGGCATGAGGAGAAATATGTGTAACCCATACATTGTGGTACAGTTTAAAAAATGTCGCCCCTTTTGCAACTGAGTTCATACAAAGCATGGGTTGTTGGAACAGTACTAAATGATTATGGACATACCAAGATCCACATGTGTTCAAGCATTCAATGGCTGTATCATCTACATGGGTTCCCTGCATGCATGTCATATATCGTAATTGCAGTAAGTACAATGGTATTCAAAGTTGATTTTTATAACCACACACGACACACAGCACTGCAACAAGGGTGATGGCATGAGAATGAATGTATACATTAACTGGTGTTCAAAAATTTAACACGTTGAACACCAAGTGAATTAGTCATGTGGTCATGCGTGGAGTCTTCACACAGATGTAATGGTTTGTAACTGTGCCCATTTATAGGACTAGATGTGCATTGGATTTAACAACTTAATTGTTTCAAACGTATGCCATATTGTGTGTCCTGAGTACAACTTCTGCAATTTTATTTATAAATCTACTAACGTTGGGCAGAATGATGCAGTTTGCGGGGGGAATTGATTGGCAGAACACATCATGGGTGATTTCATTTCATCATATGGGATTGTTTCTGCGAAAAGGGACCTAACGCATACATTATAAAATTTCCCGTACGCTCAGTTCAAATGTATCTCTTGCGTTGAAATGTACGGCTAATTAAAAAAATTCAGAGCCCATGACGGATACTCTGATTCTCAGTGCATAAGACGCAATGTGTAGAGGACATTTCACGCTTCTAGAATATCAATGTATTTGTAATCTTGAAAAAACATGCGTTAGGTCCCTTTTCGATCCCATAGATTTTCATTAGCTCAATACTACAGTGGAATTCTCATTCAGCCATTGGGATATAGTGCTAGTGATTTTTCAACTATTTAGCCGTCCAGACTAACCAGGCTACAGGATCTGGTTGAATCACACAATACTGAAGCAGCTCACAGGTAGAAGTTGTATTACAATAGAAGATCCTGTGAGCATTGCTTCAAACTAGGTGATATGGATAAGGTTGTTGATCCCAACAGCCGGAAACTAGACCCTCATTGGAATGGGAGGTGGAGTGTTAAATCAGTGAAGATGCTATTTACAATGGAAATCGCAAATGGAGTTAAAACCAAGGTTGTTCATATCAACTATCTACGTGAACGAATTGTGCGTTATAGCACACAAATATGGAGGAACCCAGTGGTCATGTGTCACAGTAATCACATCACCACTGGGAAGCACCTCAAATCGGCCATGTGGGAATACCACCCAACACAGTTTGACATCCAGTACAGGATGAGCATCAGGATGTGATGGGAAGACTCCCAATAAGACATAGAATCATTCTTAGGTTAGCCTGAGCATCAGGAATTAGTCAAAGATCGTCAAGAAACCACTTTAGGTGACCAGCCTGGGACAATGGTACAAGGAAGATATTCTCAGGCATCCACCTCAAATATATTAGCTTAGCTTCCAGTGAAATGAACGAATGTAATGTCTACGACACATGCCCTAAAACATTTTGGGTGTCAACACAAGGTGAGGAGGGGGGGCATTGATTGGAACCAACAATTTTGCATGCATAGACTGATTGTATTTTGGTGCTAAAGACAAAGTTATTACACGTAGATAATAGTACATGCCATGCATAAATGTTTGATGACCATTTGTTATTTTCAATGTGTCAAGGTGTCTGCTGTATTACCTGTGGATGTTAAATCATTGCGATCATTTTCTTGCTCAGCGGCACGTTCAATGATGGTATTGTAGCATATTTCATCAAACAATGCCTTTTCATTATTGAGTCTGCTTTTTGCCTGGGATGAGCGTGATTTTCCTGGAATTCTCTGATAACAATTAGAACACTTTCTTCTGATGTCTTCATGGTAGCATCTTGTAATTTTCCACACCAGATAGACTACTAAGTAGATCAGGGGAACAAAAACTAACACTGACTCAACAATCACACAGGCTCTTAGAGGTGTGGTATCAGTTTCTCTCTGATTTGTTGCTGTTAGGTAGAACTCTAGGACATTAATCATTGCCATATTTGCAAATATGGAGATATCAAGATAGTTCAGAAGTTTATTTTTATATGGTTGTAGGAAGCCAATCAGAAAGATGTAAAAAGTAATCAGCACCTGCTGCAGCAGCAACTCTTGCAACACAGGTAAATAGTAGGCAACAAAGAGCAAAAGACGGAGAGCAAAGTAGAGTCCAGCAAAATATCGTCTGTTGTTTTTGAAGCATCCTTGAAATGTGTCAAGCAAGATTGCAATTTTTGCAGCTGGATATACATTCCTTAAGCATCTAAACTTGAACAGTATATATTTCTCAATCCACTTCAGAGGATAATGAAGAAGCGTAATTGGCAGGAGGATCAAAATGACCAGAAATATGTACGCTGGTAGTTTGTAACGTACAGCATAGTTTTCATTATTGTAAAGAAAGTCACCCTTGTAGTAAACTCTCCTCTCCACTGTTTGGATAGCAGCATCTACTACTCGTACAGGGGTGACTAGGTATACAGTAATCTCACACAATCTGTTATATGCTAGTAGAATGAAAGCAGCAAATGCTTGCTCAAGAGATGTGCCAATACGGCACTTTTTCTGGCAGCTACAGCAGCTCAGTCTAATTTTTGATAGTGTTTCACATCTGAGGAGAAGAGTTGTTAAAACTATCATCAGTACTGGAAACAAGGCTTCCAAGTACTTCAGTGCAATTACATCGAGGGTATTTAAACTCTCAGACAAACAAAATGGCGGCAGGAGATGTGATAGTAGGTTGAGATTAAATAGATCATATGGCACCTCATATGATCTCTGGAAGGCATTGGCATGGGTACCATAGGCTACACTGATGGGGCTTCCTCCTTGTGCATTGAGGTTGAGGGTTGTTGAGATAACCTGGGCGTACAAGATGAATGCATTGACCGGTCCGGTAGTCAGCCGAATGTTGAATAGAATGATGACAAGGAAGACAATGAAGTGAGGCACATAAAAGGACAAAATGTAAAAGATCCAGTTTCTCTTCACACTTTGGCCATTACATGGAACACAATCAAGCAAGTCAGAATTTATTGCTGTTGCATATCCAGGGAGGCATTCTCCACACAATACTCCCATCCGGTTTGTTTTGTTGCACACAAAGTCACTAATCCTGTCAATCATGTCAGCAGGTATCCAAAGATATTTACTACTCTCATTGGAGTTGCAGTAACCAAGTGGACACCCTCCAACCAACAGGGAGGTGTTTGAGCTGGTGTTTCCAGCCCAATATCCATTTAAGAGGAGCCAGTCACATGAATTTGTGTCACATGTCAGGAATGACTTGAATTTTGGGCAGTTAAAACAGTTTTGCTTTTGTGTTCCAGCCAAAGTCAATCCTTGTTGAAGAATAAGAAGCATCAGCAATGACACTGCAAAGTTCTGCTTCATCACCTGCAGCAAAGTATCAAATTGGCCTTTGATTGCTATATTGTTTGTTTTTAATGTAAGACATAATTGATTACTTGGTTGCACCATCCAATAGTATTGTATAGTTTGGGTGGCAATTTTGTGTCATTATATATTTCCATGTCTGTTATAAATGTTACGTTTTCATTGCAACCAGTGTTTTTTCTTTCTGGAATATTATCGACACACATGTGACCAACCAGATCGAATAATTTATAGCTGCACGTGTTTCGTATGAAAACTTTTATTCACTCTGAAGTAGCACGTTCAGTGGTCAGCAAAGATTTATACCAAAAGATTAATGCTGCTAAACCCTCTGTTATTATTCTTATAGATTTAGGGTGATTGATTGGCCGGAGAAGTCGTATGCAGTCATTCATTAGCTAGGGTTATGTAGTGCTGCTGCGAGCAGTACATGCGATGATTTTCATTACAAAAATTCTTCCGGTACCACATTCATTGATACATGTAGGACCCTTACCTCCGATCCCCGCCCACGACGTCCTTCTCGCCAGTGCACAACAAAGTCGATTCCTAAAGCGACCGAGTTGCTCGCCGCAGATTGTCCAGGCTTATGTTAGCACGCGTAGAAATGTGTTGAGTAGCTCTTCTTTAGTTTACGTGTCTGTATACTTTAAACTATAAAAGTTTGTCCTGCGGCTGAACAATCTAATAGCGATGCATGCATGCGATTCGATCGAGACCTCAACAATTTCAAGTGCTGATATATACAGTATACCTTCATATACTGCTTTATTATTATTGGATAAGAAATCTTCTTTCACTATAAGAAAAATAGCGTTTGTGTATACGAGATATAATTGTATGTTGTTCTACGTACTGCCATCCATATTATATCATGACATGGTTAAAGGCACTTTTCTCTTGCATTGCTAAGCTAACTAAAAGAATGTGTAGTTTCAAATGTATCTTAATGCATCAATGCGCTTACCAGTCCCTGGTTGCTAGCATCGATATTCGGATCAGTATCACGTGAGCTTCTATTCTCCAAATACACGTACAATCAAATCCCCACACAATGACCACAAAGGAACCTAGGGAACCCTTGGTCACTATGATTTCATGTTTTTTCAAGATTTCAGAATTTCTGATATTCTAAATCATAGCAGAGTGGTCCTGTTACAAAGTGACCTACGTTTAAATATAATTATAAGTATTATTTTGAATTGATGCATAATTATACAACATGTATTAATATAGGATTTGTTTGCACAGGCTGTTTCGTAGAAAACGAGTCATTGCACGGGTCTGTATGCTCTGAGTGAAGTCAATTTAGCTTGACATCTAGAGCCTGTCTGCACAGTCATTGATGTGGACCTGAGGATGAGAACAGAACTCCTGGCTTCAGTTAAATATAAATTCTGCACGCACGTGACATACATCTTCTACCCTCACACAATGCCAGCACAAGAGCCACCCTAGCCTGCATTGGATTATAGCTCAATACGAGTTATTTAACAGCCATCTGGATACATGAAATGTATGTTTGCATATTTGCAACAACGGCTGTACAGTGTGTTACTGATAGATACTATAATATCTATGATGCTGCCTCAGAAAAAATAAATAAAAATAATGGTATTCAAAGCGTTAATCAGTACGACGAGCAGAAAATATGTCTCGTAACACCCAAAGAGGAAACAAATACCGCCATTGCTTGAATACATGTTTTTAACGTTTTCTTAGAGAATTGCTGATAATGCAAGGGAAAGATCTTTCGCGTACGTATTTATTTACGCCTAAACGAAACCGTGACCTTACGCTTAACCGATTGTGAACAAAATGATAGGGTGGGGACGAGAATTATGTCCATGGAATTCAACACCGTTTAATTCAAAATAGAAATTTTAAATACAGGATCAAGGACCACGTGGGGCGAATAAACATGGAAAGTCGTGCGTTGCGGTCGGACCTGCCCTCAAGTCAGGAACCGAAATTGAGTCAAGATGTTCCCTCCATTAACGGTAAGTTGGCCTGCACACGCACAGAGCCTAGCATTACCCGGTGGAGCAAATTCCACCTTCACCAGAAAGGGCTCTCAATCACCGGGCGCAGCAGCTGGCCAGGGCCGTGGGTGGCGCTTCTCATTCACGCTCCGATTTGGCGGGCGCATCATCGGGGAAGGTTGTCCTTCAACGTGTCCACGGGGCCCCTCTGCCCACACCTGAGCAGGACGAGATAAGCAAGATGGCGAAGGAGGAAGTGCATCAAGCCACAAGGTGCAGTATGTGTTGGACGTTTTTATTAGTGTAGCGTTACACGTGTACGCATGCAAATATGGTCGCCGTTATGTGCGAACGCCTTTGTATTTTTGAAATAGCAAGCAGGTGTTCATGCAGTACTCCAACATAAACCCGGTGTTCTCAAAAGGCCTTCCCCATCCGGCAGATGTTGTCGAAGCGGCCTCCCTGGCTGTGAGTCACCTTGTGCCTTGCGTGTGCCCTTTCGGTCTCAAATTTATTGCATTCGCACGCTGCAGGATGTGCCCCTCCCACCTGCGCACTACAACCTTTGGCAGTCTCTTCCAGAAGAACTGCTGCTGTCTGGTAATATATGTCTGTGTCTGTGTCTATGTGTGTGTTAGTGCATCAGTGTCTGTGTGTCTGTTTGTGTCTATGCCTGTGTGTGTGGTGTGTTTATAGTTGTGTATGTGTGCATGCTATTAATATCAGATTTAATAATAATGTAAAGAACTGTAGATAATGTTGAATGGTCAAGTAGTTAAATCAAAGTGCTCTAATGATCAAGTAACAAAATTGAAGGCTTCTTAATTCAATTGAAATTGTGACTAAATATTCAAGATGAATTATTATTATAAACATTAGTTAGCCATAACTAATTAGTTCTTTGAGTATAATTAACTAAACTATTAATAACTACAATTGTTTCAATGTGATTGGCATACTGAAATAAATATTTAGTGGAATTTATTGTTTAATTTGATCGTTATATTCTTGATTGTAATTGCCTAATTTTTATTGCAACTGTAATGAGACGCTGACAGACTATTAATTGTGTATACTTATACGCATGCGCTAAAATTAATGAGATATAAATATGCGTGTATGCTGATGTGAATCACCCTTTTTGCTGCCAGTGAGGCTGTCATTACACAACTTTAAATTTGCTTTTGCTCCTAACAAGTACATTTATATGGTAAAAAGAAATAATTGGGACAGTTTCCGAGAAAACTTCCTATGTTTTATAACATTATAAAATAATCGAGTTATAACGTTTGAATCGCTATAAAGTCCGAACGGTAAAGGCTATCGACTTCCTATTTTCATGACTTCATACTACACCATTTCTCTATGGTGAAATACATTTTGGTATCTTGCACTTGCTCCGTGCCAGCATTGCAACGTTCTATACCCCACCTGGTTCAAACCCAACATAACTTTCTGTAGGAGTAATCAAATCGCTTCAAATTCGGTTTGTAGATAGAGAGGTCCTATACCTATCTACCTATTCTGTTCGTTAATTTTTATGCCATCCGTTACGGAGATACAGTTGAACAAACTACGTGCACTTTTTCCCGCTCGATTCGCGCCAATGATTTGGGCAAATCGCGTCCCGCTCAATGTATGGGAGGCGGTGATTATATCACTGGCGCGTATCGAGCGGGAAAAAGTGCACATAGTTTGATCAACTGTATCTCCGTAACGGATAGTATAAAAATTAACGAACAGAACAAATAGATAGGTATAGGACCTCACTATCTACAAACCGAATTTGAAGCAATTTGATTACTCCTACAGAAAGTTATGTTGGGTTTGAACCAGGTGGGGTATCAAACGTTGCAATGCTGGTATGGAGCAAGTGCAAGACACCAAAATGTACTTCACCATAGAGCAATGGTGTAGTATGAAGTGTTGAAAATAGGAAGCCTATAACCTTTACCGTTCGGACTATATAGCGATTCAAACGTTATAACACAATTATTTTATATTGCTATAAAACATAGGAAGTTTTCTCGGAAACTGTCCCAATTTTAATAGGGAGTAATGTTTGTTAAGCTTTGTCTTCATTTGTGAACACCTGGCATACATAGGTGGGTTTGTTTGTTGGTTCATCCATTTGTGCAGTTTTGTTGTTATGGATTTATTGTGTTTACAGTGTATGTATCATTTAAGCATGTGTAGAAGTGTCAATGAGAATGATGATGTATCATTTCTGCTGCAGGGAAATTAAGCAGTCTCCAATTGGAAGGCATCCTTTATGCGGTAAAATGTGTTAAAGATTTGCGTCTGCCAAACAATGTGTCCCCAATGATTCTTCTAGTGCCAACGCCATTTAACCATCTTGCCAGATGGCAGCAGAGGAGGCTTCTTCATTGGAGATGGTGCTGGGGTTGGAAAGGGACGGCAGGTACAATGTGTGTGTGCACATGTGATAGTGTGTATGAGTGTATGTGCACATTTGAGAGTGTGTGTATGTGTGTGTACATGCACATGTGATCGTATGTGGACATATCATTTAGGTATAGAGAGAGGTACATTTACGTGCCTGGCTTCCAATTTTTTTATTTTAGCGGCGGGGATAATTCCACACATCTAAACTAGGCAAACATTTGTGTGTATTTATACGTGTAGAGACACATTTCCATGGACACCAATTTAACAATGCATTGTTGCCCTCTATCGTCAGTAGCCAGCATGTGCACGTGATACTGTATTTGGACTACAATAATCAATCTGTGCACTACATGCAGATTTCTGGAATAATTTTGGATAACTATGCACGAGGTAGGTGCAAGCACATCTGGTTCAGCGTGTCACATGACCTAAAGATGGATGCCGAGAGGTGCGGTCGTGGTACTGACCTTCTATTAGTGATGTGTATGTTACTTTGCACTGACAGGGACCTTGGGGACCTTGGTTGCTACATCAAGGTGATAGATGGCTGCCAACAGCTTGATAAGGAGACAAAGTGAGTTAATTATTAATTACATACTTATTTCCATGCGTGGATCTGTCTTTATAATTTGACTGTGGTATTTTATCTTGCTGTATAAAAGTTGTGAGTCGCATGTACATGTACAATCAGCAGGAGTGGATATAACAGTTTAGGAATGGGCTATGACACAATGTCAGACCAGATTAGGAGTTGGTCAGACATGATCTGACATTGCTATGTGCCCTTAAGTGTATGGTGTATGTCACCTGCATCTCACGGTTTGCATGATCCACGATACAGGCTAGTTTTATTGTTGTCAGCACCATTGATCCATGCAGCAGAGTAATTCTTTATGCCTCAAACGCTATCATCATGTGCCTACACACTTCACACCAAAGCATATCCACCATAGACTTGTTTTTGCTGTCTACATTACAACGAAACCCCAAGGCAGTGACTGTAGGTGTTCCTTTTCATACGCACATTGCCACTTTTAGCACGTGAATGATGCCTACCTTTGCCATAATGACCTTTTATAACAAATCGTAACATTTGCACGCATTGATCAGTTTGAGACATTGATCAGTTTGAGACATTGTACACATAGTGCAAATAACGAACATCCCCGTCCATTCAATTGACCTAAAAGAGTGTTGGCTTTGTAAGCACATGTAGATATGAGCTGAGAACATGGGGTTGGTTATGCTTGCACAAACAATCACTTAGGTGATTTTGAATGAACTACCACTGGACAGATATGGTCCGTTGTCCGACCGTTATATCCACCCCTGCTGTCAGTGTACAAAGCCTTCGCTAATCTCGGTATTGTTTGATAATGACAAGTTGCACATTTTGGTAACTGTGCATGAATGTTTGCTATCTAGTGTTCCTTTAAAAGTCTTCATGTGAACAATTATCTGTGCAGTCAATGTCTACGTCTACATAAGGCACAATAGTCCTATTTCTGTCGTTTGTACAGGGTATTTGGATTGTCGTCTGAGTTTAAGGAGGGCATTGTCTTCTCGACATATGCCACACTGGTCAGCTCTGTTCAAAGAGGTGAGAAAATGGAAGAGGAGGGAGGGGTTTAGGCTGCTGAAGGTATACTTCCATGATGGCTGTGGTTTAGGATGTATTCAGTTGTTGTTAGGTGTATCTGTACATTGCTAGACCATGCAGGTACTAATAGTAGGACCCCATCAGTGTTATAAAGGAATTATTAACTGTCAATCAGCTGCGTAAAATGAAACCTCAAGTAAACACTTAAATACACGTCAACAAATCCTCGGGAGGTTGACTATATTGTTTTGGTCTTTCAGTGTAATAGCACGTATCACAGGAGGTTGAATCCGTTACATTAAGTGGTTCAGAACTGTCTCATAGTCGGTTGATAAATCCTTATGAGGTGTTTAGTTTGAACTGATGAGTTATAGAGGCGCGGTATGTTTATGCTGCTCTCTGACTGCAGACCATAACTTGCCACTTTACACTCACCTGTATATAATAAGCGTTGTCATTAGTTTGATCCGCAGGTACACATGTTAGCTTGCTATTGTATCAAATCTCATACCACTATATGATGGACAGTGAGACCTTTTGTTTGAATTTGGAATGCATGTGATTAAAACGTGTTGCATCCCTCCATGCAGTCTGTGCATGTGTACATGTGCTACTAACTTATGTGTAGGTGGACACAACAAGAGTCGCCTTCAGCAGCTGGTTGACTGGAGTGGAGGGTCAGATTTCAATGGCTGTCTTGTGTTCGACGAGTGCCACAAAGCGAAGCACTTTGTTCCAGACAATGAAAACAGGAGCACCAAGATAGCTCAGGCAGTTATCACTATTCAAAGGTATTGCCAGTTCTTTATGGACTTGAGTGTATTCCTTTGTTACTGTTGAAAGAACAGTGTCCATTCTTATTGAACTCTTTCGCAGGCAAAGCCAATCATTGCGGTACACATGTAGTGCCTAGTTAGCATTTCTGCGTTGCAGGAAAACGTAGTTTACAAACCAGGAAGCAACAGGTTAATGTGTTGTTGACTGCAAAGTGTTAACTGTGTAGATAAACAGAGTGGTTTTTGTATAGCACCTGTGGTGCAATATTGCTCTGTTGCCCGTGAAAGAGTTAAAGCTACAGTGTATGTATTTGTTGCCTAAATCCACATCTTAAGTTCCTGACATTTCTTATGCACAGGTTTAATTAAATTACTACGTTGTTTTGTGTACTATGTACATTGCATGGTATGTACATGTGCAGGTGTACTTCTTGTACACCTTACATATCTATTCCTTTATACAGATTGCTTCCCAAGGCACGTGTAGTCTACTGCAGTGCGACTGGTGTCAGTGACGTCAAGAATCTTGCGTACATGGAGCGTCTTGGCTTGTGGGGGGAAGGGACAGCGTACAAGACCTTCCAGAACTTTCTGGACACGATCACGCAGAGGGGTCTGGGCGCTGCAGAGATGCTCGCCATGGAGATGAAGTCAGCTGGAGTCTATGTGTCGAGGGGATTAAGTTTTAGGCAGGCTGAGGTGGGTCCTGGTGTTGCATTGATGCCCCCACTGGGCTTGTGCATGATATGTGCAAGTGGTTACATTTGCATACAGAAGGGTCACAATAAGCACAACACTTCTAATACCATATGAAATTAAAGGAATAGATGATTTTTGGGGGGTTTAAAATTATAGATACCCCAACGAGCAAAGCATTACAGTCAAGATGAGTTGCAGGGTTTGGGAATTGCTGAGAAATACTAATAAAATGGTGACTAATCAACTTGAAACAATATTCATGGTAAACTCAGTCCTCTTTCATCACGCATTAGTCACAATTCAACTGATTCTAGAGAGCCTTGAGTTACTTACAGTTAACCATTTATCAATATGTTTTTAACACCATCATGATTTGCCTAGGTAGTGTGGTTTAAATCAGCTAATTGAATAATGTTAGCGTTGTGCTGATTTGTTAACAACCTGTGCAATGCGTAGATGTATCTTCCTTTCAGTTTAGTTCCCTGAAAGTGGTGCTTTCCAAGGAACAGATCCAGACGTACGACACTGCTGCCCACGTGTGGTGAGTGCAGGTCTGTGGTTTGGTTCTCTACCCGAGATGAAGTGTTGTTGTGTGCTGCACGGCAGGAGTGAGCTCAAGAAATCACTTGGAGTTGCTCTGTCCAAGGTGGCTGCCCCCAGTTCACGTACCTGGGCCACATTCTGGGGCGCCCATCAGAGGTTCTTCAAGCAGCTATGGTACGAGGGTGTGTGAATATGTGGGCATGTGTGGTGGGCAGTGGGTACAGTGTTGTGCCTTCTTTGGCTTGGTGACCACTGAGTTCCAATCTCCTACCTCAGCATAAGTATGAAGGTGCCAGCTATAGTGGCTGAGGCCAAGAAGGCTCTTGAGAGTGGTATGTGTGTGGTTATAGGACTCCAGACCACAGGGGAGGTCAGATCAGCTTCTTGTAGAGTTTCACCTTTGATGGCTTGAAGGGTGACCTGTTTTAATAATTCACTTTATAGTCGAGTCTGGACAACGAACTGGTACAAAAAGATGGCGACATACATGGATTTGTATCCCTTACAAAGGAGATTCTTTTGAGATTCATCAATGAACATTTCCCAACAGTCTCACGGGCAGAGGTACATGTGTAACATGTATTTTGATGTGAACACCACCCGAACACAGAGTTGACCCACCGTTCTAGCCTGTGCAGCTTCAGGACCTGTGGTGTGTTGCAGCCAAGGACATGCTGAGCGAGTTTGTGACAAAGATGGACCTGCCAAACAGGTTTGTCTGTTGCATGCCGGTATCTCAATGAGCTGTACATGTGCTTGTAATTCTTTGGCCAGTCCATTGGATGACCTGATAGATCAGTTAGGAGGAGTGAGCAGTGTGGCTGAGATGACTGGTCGAAAGGGACGAATTGTGAGAGGGGAAGACTCAAAATTGAAATACGAGCTTCGAGACGCTGAGGGGGAAGCCCTGGAGAGTCTTAACAATTCAGAGGTTTGTATGCGTTGCTAGGCACTGAAAATTGAAGATTGAGTGTCTGAAGTGAGGATAGCACATTCAGCACAAGAGCAGTGGTTTAAAGCAATGTACAGGCAGTACTATGATGCTGCCGTGGTGAAAATACATGTAGATGCAATTTTCATTTAGTTTTACATTTCGGGTACAGGAAATAATTCTAAACCTTTGCCATTGATGTTATGCAATATTCCCTTCTCTCCCCCCACATTCCCCTATATCACTCTATGCCTCACCTTGTACTTTCAGTTTCCATGTGTATGTTGTGTGTGTACATGTATATGGCTTGTGCTTACTGTATGTGTCCAACCACTATACATATAGCGTTCATCCTTCATGAGTGGGAAGAAGCTAGTTGCAATTATATCCGATGCTGCCAGCACAGGTAAGTGGAGAATGTGTATATGTGTATGTTCATACAGCAGATTTGCTTTCAGCAGTAGAATGCTATTGCCACTTGCATTACAAAATACAATGTTTGATACTAATTGCAATCTCATGTATTATACAAACGAATTAAGTAGTGTGATAGTTTGTGCTCTACAATCAATCGATCATTATTTTTGTTGACAACTGTGGCATCTTTGAGTGCTGAGCCTGCACTTAATGTAAATAGCATAGTAATGAAATACAATATAACCTTTGGTCCGTCTCCAAATATACATGTGCTATGCATGCTTATTTGGTATGTGATGAACATCATGGTGGATGGGCAGTTCCAGCAAACAGTTTTTCACGTTCAGTTCGCTGTGTATGTTCAGTAGTAAGCCAGTCGCATGAATGTTCTGCCTGTTTTGATCACTTCTGTACATTTTCTTGTGTGCAAGCAGTTCTTACCATTTTGATAAGGTCCAATAGTCAAATAGAATGTAGATTATTAATGGTATAAGCCATTAAGTTGATCAATCAGTCAATTAAGTGGAGTAACTTTTGGTGTGTTATTTCATGAAGTCATATCTGTAGAAGCTTTAAAGTTGCAGTTCTTGTTAGATCATGGTGTTAAACATTAATTGCCCCATAATTCAGTGTAATTTTGGCATGCTCTGTGAATAACTTGGCTGGTTATGCAGATAAATGTCTATCCTCGTAAAAGCATAAAAAGTGTGAAGAAGGCCCACAACCATTGACTCGGACAGCAGCTGAATGAATATAATATAACACACCCAAAATAGGACCACAGGTCTCTAATTAAAGGCTATAATACAGACTACATAAATGGACAGTCAGTCTGCACATCTCATGACCAGAGTCTGTAGGTCGCTGACATGCGCAGTCTGCACATCTCATGATCAGAGTCTGTAGGTCGCTGACATGCACAGTAGACGACTATTACACCATTCCCCTTCTTAGAAAGTCAGTATCTATCAGGTAGTCTTATTGCTCGTCGAGGATATCTGTGCTGTACATTAGTGGGTGGATCAGTGTGGTCCACATCAATCTAAGTTGGTTCCTCTTGAGTTAGCAGCTCCTGGGGCTCCTACTCCATTATGTCATCAAGAAGTTCCGTGTTGCTTCCAACTGGTGCCAACTCCAAAGTTGGCTGTTAATTTTCCGGTAGTAGGCCCTGGGGCATCTCCCGTCTTGTACTGAGGCGGTCACAATGCACCACTCATATCACTTTTCCATTCTTGCTCTTAATCTTATAGTCACATTTTCCAATGCACTCAATCACTTTAAAGGGCCCAGTCCATGGTTGATACAATTTTCTGCACTGACCCCGGGGCACTGCTGGTGTATGTAGCCATACAAAGTCACCTACACTGTACTTGGTATGGTGCCCCATCACAGTGGTTTAGAAGTCTAGTCCACAAGGACATTTTCAACTTAATACAATTCAAGCTCACAAAAGTATTACCACCCACAGCAATAGTAAATTAATGTATTGTGATGAATATCTTTTTATAAGTTTAATTTAATAGATATCAAGCCAACACAATGAAGATTTTAAGTACTGGTTAAAACTGCATAACCAGTGACACTTGCAATAGTTAATTACTGGTAACAATGTTGCCTACTGGCTGCTGAGAAGTTGTAAAATTATTAATACAAATCAGTTTACTATAATCAAGGCAATGTAATCAAGATTAAGAAATGTACAATACAATAGTTTGGTAACTAGTTTAAAGGTACATTGTTTAAAAGCTATAGGAGAGAAAGGCTTCCTTTGTCTTCACTGACAGTTTATATTGATTTAGCTTACTCCACTTCCTTCTCAGCAGGGCCATTCGATTAGACCAATGTTCCTTTAACTTGCTACTTTGATCCCTTTCAGAAAGTAAGCTTTCATTGCTGCTCTGAAGCCTTCCAATTGCTTCTAAACCTCCTTATGTATTTATCGTAAGCGTCCATGTTGGGGAGATCGTCTTTCCTTTTTGAGCCATGAAAACGTTTGCAATTAAAGTGCTAACGGAATACAATAGCACGCTTGCACGTTAATGTCACCGACCAGTTTCGAACAACCAAATAGCAATCAAACACACTTCGATCGCATAGAACAAGAACCGATTACAATTGCACACATAAGTCATTATATACAGGTATGCATACGATATATGCATGCGTTCACAACACAAAGAGCACAAAGACAGCACAAATCCTCCACAAAAGAAAAAAGACGGCGCTGCCTTAGCCTGCCATTGTTGTCTGGAGCTAGCAGCACGCAAAAGAACCCAATCGTCACACAGGATACAGCCCACCTAGGCAGTTATTAAAATACTTATCAAATAATCAGTCATTACCATGTCGCACGTTTGAACCTTAGTTGCAGCACTAAATGGGAAGTTGGTTGGAGTCGGCTACGTTGGAGCATTGGAATACATGTACATGGGAAAATCGATTGGCTGTTTATCCTTACTTTACTGAGTCCTAGAATCGTGTAGAAAAGTGCTTGAAGTTGGTACATCGAAAAAAAAATCGTTTTTAAACGTGGAACATATTACCGCACGTGTGAAGCAAGTATCTATGAGTTTAGTGTTATTGGAAATAACAGAACAAACTCTATTTACTCACATACTAAACTACAAGTTTTATATTTTGGAAAGCAGATAAATTCAAGTAAGCAGAAACGAAAAAATGCTCATCACATTCACTTTCTATGTGCACAACTTTTTCAAACTTTTTCAATTTCTTATTTTGCTATTAAAATGTAATTCTGTTATCAGCTACAATAATGTTTATGCAAAAATGCATGATTCCCATACCCAATGTCCTGCTCTTAAACCACTGTGCCCATGTACCTTTACATCATATAGTGCCTTTTGCCTCGTGTGCTCCATTTTGCTGGGCCAACACATATGCCTCTTTGAGGTCATTACACAACTTGTATGCATAATCACTCAAAGAGTGATTAACTTCATGTGGGATAGAGCCCAACTGGTAGTTGAACTTGACAGCCATACATCAAGTAAAAGGGGGTATACCCTGTGGATGCATGAACGCTTGAATTATATGCTAAACACACCCTCCGTATACACTGTTCCCACTCTGTCTGATGATGTTTAGCAATGTACTTGTAATTAAACCTCTCTACTAACCCATTACAATGAGGGTGGTAAGCTGTCATATGGGTTTTGTGTATCTGCACATATTTCCTTCGTTAAGTCTGCCTCGAATTGTCTCCTCTGATCTGAGTGTAACTGCTCAGGGGAGAAAAGTGACAGAACATTTCATTCACCAACACTTTGGCCACAGTTAATGCTTCCTGATTCCGAATGGCATAAGCTTCAAACCCACCTTGTAAAGTAATCACATGCTACCAGTACATACCTATTGCCTTCAGCTGTCACTGGAAGGGGACCAAGTATGTCCACTGCAACAATTTGCGTAGGGTGTCCTGCCTGCAGGGTATGAAGGGTGCCCTCTTGGTAGGTGGTGTCATTTTTCGTGTGCTGCAAGTCCTGCACGCCTTACACCACTCTTTGACATTTTCCCTCCAACCTGGCCAGTATGGGGGGGGGAGGGGGGGGGGGGGGGGTATTCATGACTTTCGAATTCCAGATCGTCCACTTGGGAGTTCATTCCCCATAAGGAAATAAGATTTCTGGCGTAAAAAAAAATATTTTTTTCCTTGAAAATAACACCCCACCTTTGCTAAATTTCTGTTTATATAGATTTTTAAGCATTCGGTAATTCATAGTGCTATGGTAGGAGCTAACATTGATTAATACTTATAAAGATGCATACAATGAAATCATTTTCAATACTCAACCAACTTGTCTAGACACTCCTGAAATTTTCCATACTCCAGCATTGACCTATCGCTTAGCCTGCCTAGGTAACACATGAGAGACTCACCATACTCTACAGCTGTCTTCATCCTTCTCTTTCCATTAGGTAGCGTGAGTTGGATATGAAAAAAGTGGGTCAACTTTAGGGAGTAAAGTAGTGCTCTCTCTGGCAAACTGAACCTCCAACTTCAGTCTTTGTTGCTTCACTTTTTCACTGAGGGTGGGTTCTGCTAAGTACTTCTCCCACCTCAACAGCATCAGTGAAGGGACCAGTTAAAGACTTAAGGCAGTTCAACATGTTCAGCCTCTTTCTCTCCTGTCTCTGAGCCATCTCCTGCTTCTCAGTGGACCCCCTTGCAAAGTTGGCCTTGGTCTGCTCACAGGTGTGTCATCTATGTTGCTTGCCTCCTCCTCCACTGGATACTGCTGAGGGAATGACTCCTCATCAATTCCATAGTCTCTCCTCTGTCTTGCCAGTACCTGTTGCAGATGGGACAGCATTAGGTTGGTCAGTTTGACCACATCCTCTGTGTACTCATTTGCCATCTCTGATACAGAGTTCAGCACCTCTGGCTTGTAGTTATTTTTTACACCTTGGAACAACTCCTCAGAAACTCCACTGAATTCTGGTTTTGTGAATCTGGTGTACTGTTCACTTACTGGTTTGCCCAGGCTGATGTGGAGACCCTTGTAGAAATCCCTGAGCTTGGTATGAGTGGCTCCGGTCCCTTCTCTATGGTTCTAGCATAGAAGTGCTCCACTAGATGTACTCCCAAGCAGGCAAACACCACCAGAATGACCCTAAGGTAGGGGAGCTCCATTACTTCTCGAACTAAGCAGGCCAGGCGGTTGTTGATGTGGGTGTTCTGGTTCAGAAACTCCACAAGGTGGTCAAATTGTACGCAAGAACTGCTGCCGCTCTAGAAAGACAGCCAGATCGATTATCTTTGTAAGCAAAAAGGACACTGGATACATTCCTCTGCTCCAAAAAGTAAATGAACTCTTTGTTTCTATTCCAGGGCTTGTGTGAGTACTCAGGAGCTACCAGTTTTAGGCACATGTCTAGAGCTTGTCCAGCCAGGCTGGGAATTTTTGTGTCAATCTCTAATTCTACCAGGAAGCCTTCAGGACTGATCATGTAAAAAAGTGTGTCCAGTTAAGGACACTATGATAATCCTCTACACCCTCGATTGATGCACTTTTCTTTTTGGGGATGTAGAGGGACTCTAAAAATTTGCACTCTTCAATTTCTGGCTCCAACTAAATACATCATGTCTTCTATTCCCTTCTTTCATTCTGTTCCATTCTCTATATGTGTCCCAATCCCCTCTGTCCTGTCTCAGGTAAGGGTCCTTCCATTGCTCACCCTCATGGGAATCCCACCTTCTAGCATCATAATATCTAACTCAATAAGTATCTGAGAGATCTTCATATCTGCTTCCAACATCCTAACCACCTTGTTCATCGCTGAACTGAAGCCCAGGGTAGTGTGTGTTCCACAAAAGAGTTGTCCAGCAGGTTTTTCCAGATTATACATTTCAGCCAGAAGCTCAGCAAATCCTTATTGTGCTCTGTACTGTCTGTGATGCATGTGTCCACCAACTTGTAAATCTCTTCCACCTTCACACCTCTCACTGCTGCCACCATCTCCATCCCCATGTCCACCTGCATGGCAATATTCTCAGTTGTCTCTCCATGGATGCTAAGGATGGGCAGAGGAGAGGGTAGGGACAATCTGTCCTACATGCAGACCCTGCACTATAAATTGACCCACCCCCTTTTTTGTTGTACTGTCTGAGGCATGGATCACCATTCTCCCTTTCTCCTTTTCCATCATGAGCATGTCCACAACAAGAGATAGGCTCTGTGTCTCAATCTGCTGCAAAGCTATCCTGATGTTCCTTATGTTTGGCAAAGTGTCAATATCGAAGCTTTCCTCTGAGCCTTCAGGGTTCTTCCATTTCCTTCCAAACATCCCATTGCCCACCTCAATCACAGCAGTTGATACTTCCTTTAAGGATAGCCCTCCTCCAAACAAATTGGCAACAGTCTTGTAAAATCATCTCTAACTTTTCACTCTGAACTTCTGATGTGCCGATACTCACTTGGCAGAGGATCAATTTGTGTATCTACCTCCTCAATGTACAGTTTTTCGCTTTTTTGCTTTGGAAGTAGTGCGTTCTGCATTATCTCCTGTAATGGCTGCAGTAGGACCCTCATCAAAGGTTTCTTTCTCTTCCTTTCTGTCTTCTGGTCCTAATAATACTTGTATTTCATTTCACTCATGCTCACTTCCCATTCCTTCTCTAGTTTCTTTCTTATTTCTGGGTCTTCTGCATACACATCAAACAGCTCATTTTGCTTTGTAAAAAGTTCCTTGTACTCTTTCACAGCTTTTGATTCTTCTTTGCCTGACTCACCATACCTCATCCTCCCAACACTGAACGCTTCTCCACCCTCCTCTGAATGGTGGAAACTGATACACAGAAGGCAGTGTCATGGAAGCACTTCGCATATACTTGGTTTGCAACTTCCCTGACAGCCATGGTATTGTCACTGTGCCCTTACCTTCTCTCTCCAGATGGTATCTCAACGTCCCTATTACGCTCTTTATAGTGGGCAGTTTGGTGGAAGGCTGGAAGTCCTTGGATGGGGCAAAATCCCTATCAGCATCGAACGCCTTGTCTCTGGATTGGGTTTTGCACCCACTACTTACAGTCTCACCACTTGTCATGATTACAAAAGGAGATGATGACTGGTGTGGTTTTTTGCAGAAGTGGGGTGTTTATTTCACAATAGACACTCACATCCTATACTGAATTTCATCTACATATGTCAATTAACAACTACACAAGTGGACGTGACCCAATTCAGCAATAAGTTATTATTTTGCAATTACCACCCCCCCCCCCCTACAGTTAATGCTGCTTTGTTTCCATTTAGTATATATGGAACCTTGCTGATGCAGGTTCCAATAGCACCGGTGAGTGAGTCCGAAAGTGCCATAGATTAGCATCTGACTTGTGCAGCTGCGTGTGTGTGGAAGCTGCCTGCTGTTTTGGTCCATGCCATTGGTTATAACTGACATGGTGTTTTAGTCAGTCTCGCATACAATGATATCTTTTCCTTTGATGAAAATGAGTAATGGTAGTTTAGTAATAGAAATGTATATTATGGTGAAGTACAAACTCACATTTGTAGTATCAAGTGATCCTCCATCAATTCATTTCATTGTGCTATCTTATTAGCATACATCCTTTCCACTTTGGCATAAATTGCATTTTGTGAATAAGTTTTCCTAGAATGCAATGCATTAAACAGTGGTACTTGATACACACAAGAGTTGATATACTTTTGGTATGCTCACTCGAGTGAAATACCCATACCGTAGTCTGACTTCAACAAAGGATGCCCTCCTCATGTCTGCAACCATTGTACTGTAGACTGAACTTGGACAGGTTGCTTGGAAGATGCGCTATAATTTAGATGTGTGGCATTTGGTCTCCTATTAAACTAGAATAGTTGTGCATCCATGCTACAGCTCAACTGGATATGTCTAAGGGTGTGCACTGTGTGTCTTTGTACACATGAATGGCATCCACTAGAAACCATCTTCTTGCTTTGTAGTATAAAGAGGTACTTATTCCTAAAGGTTAATAACTTCAGAATGAAATTTTGTCAAGATGAAATCCAGCGAGTTTCATAATGTTATCGATCGGGTAATGTTCCTGATTAGGGTAACATGTAGCGGGACAACCATTCTATCTTCATACACAGATCAGTTTTCTTTTTTGAGATAATGAACGTAAAACAAACATTCTGAAGCTATTTGCTACACAAAAAACTTCACTCAAAATGATGTTGTTTTCCTGTGGGCCCAAAAAGATTCTTTGTCCCCTTTGAACAGGCAGAACCAAATATGTATTTCATTTCCACTTGAAGCAGTACTAAGCAAGCTCAACCCATATGAAAATATTTAGATGTAGTTGATGAAAATATTTAGATGTAGTCGAGGGGGGGGGGGGGGGGGGGGGGGGGTGGGGGGGGGGGGGGCCAAAAAAAAA
>JABACO010000020.1:4991245-5241970 GCA_013339895.1 Ephydatia muelleri | reverse complement strand
TTTCGTGCAGGTCGGAGTATTTATACTGCATGCTGTAAAATAACTTCATTCATCAACAATAAACCAAATAAACTTCTGCAATAACTTCATATCCTATACAGAACTTGCTACCGCATGAGGTACTTCTCGCTGTAGTCTTTCTAAATGTCTATATGACCTTAAAGGGCACCGTGCAGGTGAATTCCAAAGATATTGGTGCTATTGCCGTTCTTCAAAACCGTTCGTAGCTCGAGTTATACCTTCCTAAGGAAGAAGAAGAAGACGACGACGACGACGACGACGACGACGACGACCAAGAATTATTTTGGGACTGGGCACGAGAAAAAGGAATTCGTTTGTTTCTCTAAAAGCACACCGTTTTATGACACGGAACAAACGTAGAACTGTAGATCTTTGAGTTCTCGTTCCATCGCGACAAAGAGATACGCGATCCGTTTCTCCGTTGTCCCTCCAGACGCGAGTGAAGTTTTTTTAATGATATTCATCGATCCTCGATCAATCCTATATTGAACCTGCTGCCGCAGGTTCAGATATAAATAATGCATTTTTTTAATTTTTTGCTTTCATTTTTCGTGCAGGAGAATCAACAACAAAATTAATTACTTTTGTTATTACGTAATAATATTATCTAGAAGTCAATAATGTTTAATAACATCAAATGGTGGGCGCGCCCTTATAGTGCAAATTGGTGCCTGTGTGAGTGGGAGGAGCGTGTCGTTGCTAGTAGTAATTGAATATTTCTTTCATCGGCGTGAACGTGTGCTCGGCGTGTATCTACCTATTTTCTACGACTGCGTACGTTAACGGTCCGGTCCTACATCTTGATACCTCATCCCGATATGCGCAATGACACACCACGCGCGCGCACGCTCGCCACATACTCCCAGTTCTTTTTGCTGGGGTGCACATTAGGAAGAATCACTTTAGCTGATACTGATTAACCGGGTTGGTCTGTACCCAGAGCAAGAATGGGTTAAAAATCTCTAGCTGCTAGTTAGTTGTGTTGTCTGGGTGTGGTCAGTACCCTGGGCAAGACTCCACCTAATCATGTGAAGAAGTAAGTATAATATATAATATGTATTTCCAACTTACATTTCATTGTCATGCTCATCAAATAAATTATGAATTAGTTACTCTTGTCATTGTCATTTCTCACAAAGATATCAGAATACTAAAAGCCAGCTAAAAGCGTTAGCCCTCCCACTCCATCCCCATACTTCTGCCTACACATAATCAGCAGTATAAAAATAGCAGCAGACATTTATAGTGCATGGTAATATTTTGAACAAAGACATCACTTCTCATATAGAGATCAGAATGCTTCCCACCCCACATCCTTCCTGGCCTCCCCTCTCATATATTACCTGTAGGAAATATGTAAACCGTTTTCTATGCATCTAATTCAGTGTACTATGCAGGGATGAACTTATATGGTTCATGTGATGAGCCCTGCTGCACATATGTCAGTTATCATTGTTCCTGCATCATCTATTGGGGAATCCTTTGTATAAGATCCTGCAGGTGGTCTCCTTTAGAACCTCTGTTATCTTGTCCTGACCACATCAGCTGGTATTCTTTTGTAAAGGTCATGGTCTTCCACACTTGTAATGAATAAGAAACATGTTCCTAAAGGGGTGGAATTCAGATGCAGCTAGGCCGGTAAAAGGCATGCATTTTGTTTTGCTTACATTGCTCTTTAAAGCAAGAGCTAGTCAAGAAGTCTTGTCGGTGGTTAAATATCTGTAGAAATGGTTCATGAATTGTTACAGCACTGTGTCACATATAATTAACCTTCAGGGATTGCTGGCCATTGTACTGCTTCTCTACGTTTAGCTCGGAGGGCCTCAATTCCACCTTCATGCCAGTAAGCAGAGTCCCGCTTAGTATATATGCACTCTTTTCTCTACTATATTCCTGCAGCACCTCCAGCCTGTACTCTGTCATCATAATGTCAGCTGGTGCATCCCATCGATTGCTAGAGAAGTAGTTTCTTTTTGCATCATCGTTGTGTTTCTCAACACCTGAAGTGCATACATAACTATCAAGAAAGAAGTACAGTGCATTACCAATCTTGAAATGAAAATTGTTTCAAATTTCCGTATTGGCGTATAATGTTTGGGTCATGGTATACCATTGCATGCATGTAAGGAGTTACATATTTCTATTGGTGACCCTCTTCTTTGATGCTTAAGAAGAGTTGAACCCATTGTTTGGCCTGTATAGACAGAATAGAGTAGCATTTCATCCTTATTATATTTGCACACTATAGCTAAACTTACCTTTTGGTGGAATTGCATTCTGCATGCATGGGTGGTGATTCATTAGACAGTATGCTGTATAAATCTTCAAAATCCTTAGGATTCCGTATGCCAACAACGAAAAGAAGTCATTTGGTGACAAGTGATTTGACTCATTGCACATAGTACCTCCCATACCTTCACTACTGTTGTGCGCAGGGCATGCACTAGGCAAGGAATGTCTTTCATCTATGAAGGAAGCAGCTGGTATACACATTGTACATGTATGATGAATGTTACTAATGTCAAGTGTATTTGTACCTTAAGAACTTTCCTTTTACTTTCACCAGTTAAGGATGTCCACTCATGACATGAAGTATTTGTGTCAGACTTCAATTATTATTATTCTTTTGAAGCGCTTCTCGAGAACTGGTTCCGCATGGTGAACCGATGACTCCATTCGTTGCAAATTTGAAAAGACACTATAAGTAGCGTTAATGTACATGTAATATATCCGGTGTGAATCACTGCGTACTGAATGGAGTATTAAACTACAGTGTAAGACAAAAGGATTATCCATGCATGTATAATAATAGTGAACGGTACTCTCTCTAGCTTGCATGTTTCATGAATTACTTGTATCAGAGTAGTCAGATCCCGGGTACTGCCTAGTAGGGAGACACAATGGAACGAGCCATGTTATGGGTTTCCTTGGTTACGTCGTAATCCCTCCTTTCCATTGTCCGATGATTTTGGTTGTCTCGACTTGTAATAGCAATGGCATAGCTAGGGTACGGCCCCTGGCAGGGTTTAGGTACTAAGAACAGAGGTCGGATTAACAATATACTCACCCGCCGAAGTAAGAACTGGTTAGTAATACGGAATAACCATCTCTATTATTTCACTCCAGCTCAATTAAAGCATCAGCAACGAATTAATGGTGGCGTGCTGTATACCATAAATATATAATATCAGTAATCTTGGTGACTCCACCACCGGGCAGTGAGTTGTATGTGCTGAGAAGGAAACAATGCACCATCGAATCGCAATCGGCACATATAAACAAGCGTGTATCAGATTTATCGCTGAGATATTGTGGTACAATTTTGAAGGCACAACCTATGACACGCGATCGCGCAAGAGTTGCCTTGTATTTCGCGTTTGTGGGAATTATATATCGCGTGTCATAGGTTGTGCCTTCAAAATTGTACCACAATATCTCAGCGATGAGTCTGATACACGCTTGTTTATATGCGTTGATGCGTGTGGTGCACTGTGGCGTTCTAGCAGCTAGGGTTTCCCTATTCATATGGATCGTACATGCGGTGGGAAGTTGCTTGCACACTTCGTGTTTCGATCACAATCCTACGCACGCGTGATCACAGAGAAGGCTGCATATAGCTTTCAATTATAACGTATAACCTATACTTTGCGTAAAATACTGTCAAAAAAACCTAGTCTCGCTGTTTGGTGATGGCTGTTTCTGAGTGTTAACTCATAAAATATAGCAATATAGCTTATCGTAACAAAACGTACCAAGCTAGGAAACATCGTTCCAACATACTCCACGGACACACGACCGGGGTCGTGCATGTATGCTGCCATGTCTGAGAGTTGGCCGGGTAGTGGTATAGTAGTATCGTACAAGAAGCAAGGCTTTGAGGAGTGCTTGGGCAACGTTATGACGTTTAATAATTTATGGCTTGAACGGGGTACTAGAATTCACATACTTGAATCTAGAAATAGACGTGCACATGGGGTAGATATGCTATTTGCACATATAAATATGGAAATAGCTTTGGCTTCAGAATCCACTTTGTAATCATCAATAGATCGTCCACGCGGTAAAATAGGGAAGGGAAAATAGTGATCAATAGTATGCCAGCCATTAAATGTATGCAGTAAAACAAAACCCCGTTTTGAAATTGATGGGGGCAAATTTTTACAGAACAGAAGATACACAAACAATGTGTTATTTGTCCCTGTATCATACTTAGGTTTATAAACTTTACTACAAGTCTTTGGTACTAAACTGTGCGCGATTGATAGAAATTACCCATAGACTCCATGTTCAATAATTTTATTACGCGTATTAGGGAATACAAATAATTCATGTCCGCAATTGCTGGCATGATGTTCCAGGCTTCCATCCTGAGCTGAGATCCAGACCTGCCACCTGGTGCTGCCCTTCTTAGCCACCTGGTCAACTAGCAACCTGTCATGTAATGGGGGGAGGAGCTGGTCAACTGAGCCCGTAGTCAAGGCTATGACTAGAGTGCTGCACCACGAAATTGCTTTTATATGGATGTGAACCTGTGAACATATCGACAACGGTTTGGGATGATTTTGATTGGATAAGGGTTTTAGGGGTAAGACACCCTGCATTGGGCACTAGTGCCAAGCTTAGAGATCATTCATTGAATGCATCTGTAGAAACATATGCTTACATCTCAGCCTTAGCAACGGACATGCACTGTACCTAGTACCCATAGAACGCTTAGTAATACCATGACATAGACTGGTCATGAGCATTAAACTACACCTGTACCTAAACTCTACTCTGTGTGAGCTGAAAATTGTGTGGGATGTACAGTGTACCTGCATGTACAAAGGACCTACCATATGGGGATCAGATGCACACATAGAGGACCAACCCTTTGGGGACACGATGCACGTACAGGGGGCCAATCCTATTTGTCAGCTATACATACCTCTGTACATGTGAGGGCTCTATGTCATGTAGGAAGAACCATTTATATGGGAAACTCAGCCTGCATGCAGAGGAGTTGTTATAAGGAATGCTTCTACAGGCAACAATGCCGAGGATTAAACTAAGAGAGTACAGAAGCTCAGTACATAAACCCCCTCAAAAGTACACACAGTTAATTAACTTTGCACAGCCGTATCACCGTAACGGATAACGTAAAAATTAACGAAAAGAACACATCAATTGTGACAGGACACCTCTAGGCTCTACGTACATCGAATTTAAAACGATTTGGACCCTCCTACCTGAAGATGTGGCATTTTTGAACCCCATGGGCTATCGGGTCTCGTAACGTCGGCACGGAGCTTGTACAAGACGCGCGCCGCCAAAATATAACTTTACATACAGAAATGGTCTACTATGAAGTGTTGAAAATAATAACGTGTACCGTTCGGTAGATACAGCGATTTAAACGTAAGGCATTTTTTTAAACAAATTTTATAATTTGCACTAGGTCCATATCTATGTAATGAGGAATTATTGTTCACACACACACATATCAAGAATCTAAGAAATCATTTGTACAATACAATACACATAGCCTGTCTATGCAGCAGTTGAAGGCTTTACTCTACACTCCACCTATTCATGTATGTGAAGAAGAGCGTTACAATCCTTCACTGATCTCTTCATGGATCCATCCTGCCTGATACCATATCGAGTTCGTGAAACTTCAACATCCCAGGGTGATCCACTAATATGAAAGCCATTCACCAGAACTGCCACCTTGTGGTGCCCATGCCATCGTGGCCTCCATTGCACTAAAAGGGAACTGCTGTCCCAATTGGAATCAGAACAACCAAACTTGAAGCACTCACGAGGCCCCTTGCTTTGTGATACCACTGTTACTCTCACCATGCAGCGTCCATTGGGGACAGCTGTCAGTGGACTGTTAGTGTAGTCCGCATACTTTATGACAAATGTGTTTGCTGTATTCATACGAGGAGATAGAAGTCCTTGGCTTTGCGCTGGGTCCACATAGCACGCAAATGATGCAATATGTCCTCTGCCAATGTCGTCTGTGGCCTGTGCTTGTGGAATGAGTGCATCCAGGATGCTTTTGTACAGGTGGACATATGCCTTGGGGTTCATTTCCATTGGATTGATATGCAGCTGAGTTGTGCTGCTTTGCAGGTGGAGCGTTGAATACTGTGATTCATCTAAGATGAGGTTGATTCCATTGCACAAGCTATTTCTGAGCACCAGTGAATAGACAGAGTGGGAGGAGAGTACCTCAACCATGTTGCAGAAGATCTTCAGAGTGTGCTTTACCTTACTTAAGTGTTTGAAGTAAGGTGCGAAGAAACATTGGGTGTGAGTGTTTAAGGCATTTGGGTGGTTGTCATGGAGAGCATACAATTTTACTGACTCTTCGCGCAGGTTGCATTTGGCAAGCTTTCTGATCTTTGGTACAAAACTGGTATCAATGAAAGATATTATTGTTCTTTGTAGGTACATCATTTCCATTTCACTGAAACATGCAGAGACCTCCATTAATAGATACTTTAACCAGCTTCTCAAATAATCTTCAATGTTATCTCCAACTGAAACATCCATTGTAAGACTATTCTGACTAAAGCTCACCTTAAAATCGCTATTATTCTTATCAACTTTGATATTAATGACAATACTGCTTAGTATCTTGCCCCAGTGAGTAGCCTTCGAAGCAATTATGAGGGTTTCATGGCAATCTCCGAGTAATTTCAAAACTGGTATTGCAAAACTGTTACATCTCTCTCTGTCTACAGTGGCAAGCATGTCGTCTAGCTTAATGGACACCTCTACCTTCTGAAAATGCTTTCTGATCTTTTTGGCCATGTACCATGCAATGTCAGCAATAGAGCCATGGACCATACACTCACTGACAGCAGTCTCCACACAAGGTCCAGGAGTGAGTTCTGGAGCTGTGGGCTCAAACTCACTTGGAAACAACATCGCACCCTCATCTGCCACGTAGGACAGTGTGATGCGAGCATGCCCGTAAGTGTCCATCTCAAAGGAGGGGGGAGAGGGTGAGAGAGCTTACGCATTTCAGCTTGGTTGCTGCGGGCGCTGGGATGTAGGGGTGCGCAAGGGAGTCCACCCACCCTGGACGCCTTGCTTTTATGGATTTTGTGTGGCAGAGCAAGATACACAAGCAACCAAGTACGGTCGGAGAAAACACAACAGCCTCAGTAAAGTATGGTGCCATTACAGACCTGCTGCCTTTTGGCAGAGTTGTAGCTACCATTGCGTTCTCAAACGACTCCCACTCGACGTGTAGCTCTACACTGCTCTTTGAGGACACAGGAATACGCCAAGGGTTGCGCTCAGCCCAACCCCCACGGCACAACTGAGTGACGCACTGCACTTCCGTCTCTGTCCACTGGTGGGAAAGCCACTGTTGAGAAAGTGCAGCGCCACCTTTGATGGTGGAATGGAATAATGCACGGAGAATACCCGTGTGACTTGGAGGGCTGCTTAACAGCAGCGCTGCTATAGGAGGTAGGTGGGGAAACTCGTAACTTTGAAATGCGTAATTTTGATAGGTCGACTCGCAGATGTGGCTGTAAAGGAGCAATGCAATTTCAAGATTTCCAGATGCAGCAGCAACAACAATAGCTCTCGGGTGCTCATCAGGTGGCATGACATTGTAGAGCTGTGATTGCATGAGGCAGTGCATGACACTGGGGCTAGTTTGAGCCACATCAAATATCCTCTTCCACTCAAGTTGGACTCCCTTGGAATACACAAACTCGGTTAGTCTGATGGCATCCTCTACTCTTCCTTTACGCATGGCAGTGCAGATATCAAATGTCCATGCATGAGATTTCAATGTTCTTTCACTTATGCAGTGGTTCTCAATCATGTACGACATTACCTGCGGATCTAGCGCAGCAAGGCCAACCGTGTCGTCGTCTATGGCGAGCCCTGCCGAAGCTTCCACAATGCACATAGCCAAGGCGCTGTGCCCGGCCTTCAGAGCCTCTTGCAACGTTTCTTTAACAGTGTGGCATTTCCGAAGGTAAGTCGTGGATATTCGCATCTGCACGCGTGCCGTTTCCATGCTGTTCTTTCCCATATGCAGGCTAAACCATCCAAAAGCATCCCTGGCAACATCAGTTATAGCGGGTGCCTGCAGTCGCTCGTCTCCGACAGCAATCATTCCAATAAGCAGTGCAGCCTGCTCGTGATGTCCCAGAGCAAACGCCAACTCAAGAGGGGAAATCCCCGCCTTGTTGCTCGCGAAGCAGTACTCGATGACGTTGCTCCCCAGAGCATGGCACAAGACCTTCGTCACCTCGCAGCTTCCACCCATGACTGCCTCGTGCAGCACGCCGTCTCCACTGTAGCTGTTGGTGTGGTAGACTGCTGACTCGGGTTCGCATTGCAGCAGAGACCTGACATTCTCTGGTTCACCAGCGCGGGATGCCAGTGCTAGTGGGGTATCACCAGCTTTGTTTAAACGGCTTGCAACGTGGGAGAGATCGGCGTCGCACAGGGTCTTCACAAGCGCTTGCAGAACGCGAGAACTACCCTTCCGCTTGCACACTTGGTGCAAAGGGGTAACCCCAATCTCCTCGTACATGTATTGCAAAACGCGTCCGGCCATTCTACCCAGAGTCGCAATGCAAGCATCTACGATAGAAGGCACTGCATGTTTACATCCATAGTAGAAAAAGCCACAATGCCCAGCCAAAGAGGACAGCCTCTCGAACACACACCAAAGATCACTAGATGATACCTGTGGATTGGTAGGACTACTCGTAGAAGCAGCTACCATCATTCGATGAAACCACCCTGTAAGCATGCTGTCCACCACAGCTTCCTTGCTCCAGGACGAATCGGCTTCTACACTGACCAGGCTCCCATTCCCTAGTGTCTCAACGTATTCTGTAAAACAGGGAAAGCCCGGTACCTTGTTGTACAACTCCCCTATGTGTCCATTGGCCACTGCACACTCCCAGGCCGACTCCCACCTGTCATCATGGCGTACAAATACGTGGGCGGGGGCAAAAGGGATGCGCCTGAAGAGGTCGTGCATGCCCCAGTACCCACACCAATGGAGGATCTTGAAGTACCCTGAGTGGGACGAGAGCTGGTCCCAGCTGTCAAGCGGAATGGCCTGAACGGCCCTGGCAGCCAGAGTGGTGTGCCCGCCCTCGGCCGCTCCCAGCAGGACTTGGTACCAGAAGGACACGCACCCGTGCACCACACCGCGCGGCACATTGGCAAGATGGGCCTGGAGGTGTTCCAGCAAGCCGGAGTGATTCTGCCTTGCTGCGCAGAGCACAGCAGCGTCGAACAACTCTTCCTGAAAACCTGCGCCCTGGGAGCTGGCGTGTAACAGAAACTGCACTGCTTCTGTTCTGCCGTAGTAGGCAGCAGCTTCGACCAGTGAGAATCTCCTCTTCCCCAGGACTATGTGCTCGTTGCCGGGCATAAGAGCAGCAATGTGGTCCAGAAGGCAATACTTGATTGCAAGATGAAGCAGCCTGTTCCCCCATTCCTCCTTACAACATTCTGATTCATCCATCGCCAGGAGGAAAGCGTCATAAATAGATGCAGCCACCTCCATCTTGCCCTGTCTCAGGGCAGAGTTCAGAGCGCTGTAATAGTTCTTCGCAACATCCTTGTTGACAAGTGTGCAGAAACTCCTCAGCTTCGCAATCCTTCGACTGGCGATGTCTACCACTTTCCACAAGCCCCTCTTGGCTGCTTTATGAGCCATGACCAAGGGCACACTGTGGGCGTACTCTGCCAGAATATCCTCGAGGAGAGCAGCACCCGTTCTGCGTGTCTGTGCAGAGGCAAAGCTGACGGCTAGGTCCATTACGGTGGGGTAGATGTGCTGCGAGCATTCATCATTGCTGCTGCACAGGGCCTTAACGAACAGGGACACTGCACTCTCCAAGACCACTTGCAAAGGGTGCAGTCCGTCGTAAGGGCCTTCGGTGGTCCCAGACCCTTCCATCGGCACAGAATGGTCTTGCAAACAATTCCGAATCTCTTCCAGAAAAGGGTGTAGGGGCTCGAGATTCGGGATCAGACAGAGAAGCAGTACGGGATGGAATAGAGGTTTCCCCTGAGCATAGAGAAGCTTTGAGCAGGTCTCCCCAGAGAGGTCAGACATCACAGTCCTCAGGTATGCATCGACCAGGGCAGGATCCTTGTACAGGGTGCTGAACAAGCAGCGGCCAGACTTGAGTGCACCCAGGTGATGCAGCACGTAACGCTTTCGCACGGAGGAGGATAGACTGTCCCCTCGACCGCCTGTTGAGAACTGGGTCTGGGCCGCTAGATGGACATGAGGAGCCGTTGAGAAATAGAGAAGTGCACCAATGTATGCCAGAAGGGTGGGAGACTGAAGACCGTCAACTGTGAGTACATCCAGGTGACCTCCGTAAATGGCATAGAAGTCTGGGCTCAGCTGCATGGAGTCTTCAGACTGCAGGAGCAGTGCCCTTCCTGGACCCGAGCTGTCCACCAACAGTTTGACTTGCTCAGAGTACCCCATGGCACACAGCCCGTGGACCACCGTGTCCATGGCGTGCTGTCTGCTCCGACAGAAGGAGATGAGCCGTTGGGTGGGACCCAGGGTTCTGTAGGCCAGCAGATGTCTCTCTATGGTGTGGAGCAGAGAGAGGAAGGAGTACCGTTCTTCGCATTCCAGGGATGACCAGTTAGCTAGCACCGAACACAAGAGGGAGACAATATTTTCCAGAAGGAGTTGGGCCACATCCTGACCTTCTCTAACCCCTAAAGCCACTCGAAGGAGCTCTTTGAGTGTTTTTGCGAGCTGGATTGTGAAGGGAGGTAACTGAGAGACGACCTCCTGTACCTCCTCCCACCTGCCAGCTCGAGCCACTCCCACTAGTGATTCTGATAGCTTTCTGGCATGGACTCCTTGGAGAGCATTGCTGGGTGTGAAGCCATGACTCACCAGTTCGTCCACTACTGTGAGATGGCCTAGTTTAATTGCTTCACACAAGACAAGGCTACATGTAAATAAAAAAAGCAAAATAAAATGGATGCATCGGTAACATGCAAGGTGTGTACGCTGGCCATGGTTGCTTACCAGCCATCAAGGTGTGCTGACCCTTTGTCCAAAATCAAACGTACTGCCCATTGGCAGTTGTACTCAACAGCGGTGTAGATGAGAGTGTTTAAATCAAGGTTCTCCCTGAAATAGGAAAAAAGGTGATAAATGTACATGTAAATGTACATGTGCAAAAGCATGACAGGCAATGTAGGGTGCAGACCATACACATGTACAGGTACTACAAAATCCAGGAGCCAATCAAGGAATATACGAAAGATTGGCAATTGAATAATATTTGTAGCTCAAAGTGATCACAATTTCATGAATACTGTATGAAAACTTATAAGTAAGGGGAAGGTCCTCCTGTATAGTGTATTCTATACAATATCACCATTGGCATTTGCATGTATGTTGCATCTTTCAAAGTGAATATGAAATCTAACCTGGTACAGGTGTGCATACCGTCACAATGCGTGAGGTAAATATGCTGGGCTAATCTGGCAAGCAGTTTGTGGGGATTGCTTTCAACGATGGACCAGGGGTACGTACGCATGCAAGTGTGTAACTCTGGCATCTCCAAAAGCATGAAGGAGAAAGTGTTGTGTCAGCAACTCACTCTCTCAAGAGATGGTCAAGAATTCTAACCCTGTCTCCTTCTTTCTCCAACGACAATTTTGGTAGTCCTATGCAAGGAGATAAGATATGTCTATTTGTAGACAAATATGCCAGGGAAAGTAACACTTTGAGTAAAGTATACATACATATGCACCAATTCTAATCAGTAGTAACAGCATGGGGACTAGACTAGCCACTGCGTGATGCTTGATGTTGGGCAGTGGATATTTGAAAAATCAACGAACCTGAAAACATAATTATGCTAACACTACTATTGTCTTTTAAAAAAATGCAATGGTCCAAAAGTATACCTGCAAGAGTGTAATAACAATTACTGCTATAGTAAATCATTATAAGTGGCTCGAGGGAGGGCAGGTGAAAGGTAGGAAGGGGAGGAGGGAACTGGAGAGGATCCACACTGTTGAAGGCAATTGTGATGAAAGAGGTTACAGTAAGAAAATGAGAAGGGTGTGCACAAGGAAAATAAGAGGGCTGGTATATTCATGTACATACCAACAGTTTTGCAGTACTCATCAATTTTCAGGAAGTAGCACCATTGTGGCCTGAGAAGGGTGAGGGGTCAAAGGTCACTCACAGCCACCTCCACATACCACCTTGTACACTTTGCAGATATCATGTGCATGGACAGTTTGTGGCAATATGGATTAATGATTACAGTATATTAGTTTGAGTGTATAAAAGTGGTAGTGTTAAACATGATGTTACAAATTTTGCACACAGCAGCACATGATGGAACATAAATCTCATTGCACATTCACTCATGAATAATTGTACTCCTTTGAGTTGGGGTATGCATGTGTGTGTGAGTGTGTGTATGTATGAGTGTGTGTGTATGTGTCTATAGATGTATAATATTCTAGGAAGCTTACCAAGTGGCCTGCATTGATGGGCGACATCTCTTCTTTGACTTCACCACAGAGGCCTGTCCACCTAGAGTGCAAAATCAAAAACACTTGCAAACACCAAACAAACACTGAATGCATGTTCCCTAACTCATTTCCCTTCATAATCATACATGGCTACAACCCCACGCCAGTAAACAGTGTTTACATGACGCACTTACTCTGGCTGATGACGTAGTGCGCAACTGTCGTCCAATCGAGCAAACCAATCTGTTTGGACACCCTCTGAGGCAGCTGGAGGGACCGGAGAGTGCTGCCAAACACCTCTGGGGCCTGCAGCATCAGTTCGTAAACAGTGCGACCACACCCATCCACGAGGTTCATCAAGTTGGCCTTGGTCCCGCCACCGCCCCGGGAACACGACAAAATGTAATTCGCATGCTGCCTTGTTCCTCGACAGGATGGAGATGTGAAGTGGGTGGTACTGCACGCCCGGGGGCGCGGGGCGGGGCGAAAATGGAGGGCATCTTCTTGGCAAAGGTTCTGCGCTGGAAGAGATTGCAGGTGGATCTGAAGGCAGTGCTTCGGATCGGGTTGGAGAACAAGTGGGCGGAGCCCTGCATCGTGCCGTTCTTGGACAACGGGTCCTCGAAGACTTGGAAACTCTTGGCTTGTGGTGCGCTGGACTGCTGGATTTGAGGCACTGCTTCGCGTGGAGCTTGTGACACGCTGGATTAAGAAGCCTTTTGGGCATCCTGCTCAAGTCAACTGGGTGCACATACGGGTCCCCAGGTGTGTACACCATCAGCGTGGCTTGTTGGTCGTTGGTTGAGGTGTCATGACCACAGTGGTCGCTAGGATGCCGGCCTGGATCTGCGAGGATGTCCACCCAGTTGCTGGGACATGCAAGCTGCACAAACTCGGTGTAGGCTTCCTGGTCAGCCGAGGGTGTGACCAAGCACAGCCACTTGATCCAGTTGTGTGGTCTGGGCAGAGAAGGGTTCTTCTCCAAAGATGCCAGCAACGCACGCACGAGGGCCAGTGTAAGCGGGTGCTGATATGAGGTATAGAATGCAGGCAGATCAACATCGGGGACAGACAGGAAGTATGCAAAGGTGTCAACATGGCTGCCTTGAGCGGCATAATGGAGCGGGCCATTGCCACCACGGTCCGTTGCGCGTGGAGAAGCGCCCCGAGCGACGAGGACCTGGCAGGCGCCGAGAAACCCAATCCGCGAGGCAAGGAGGAGGGGCGTGTGTTGCATAAAGTCCGCACAGTGGAGGTCTGCTCCCTGGTCAATGGCGTACTCGACCAGGGTAAGGTCCGTGTCTGAGAGGGCAGTGTGAAGGAGCCAGGTGGCCTCGTGCTGGGACAGACATGGCAGCCTGGTGGCCACATTCTGAGGGATAAAGTTGTTTGTGGATCTGAGCAGAAGCATCAGGCCGGAAAGAGAATGTCCGTTTGTATCCGACAGGGACAGGTTGAAAAGGTGGCGGTAATTGGTCAGGAGTAGGATGACAATCTCGAAACATCTTCCGTACAGCGCGGTGTGCAGCGGTGTTTGTCCCGAGATGTTCTGAGCATTCAGGAGCTTGGACAGGGCAGCAGGATCTGCCAAACTATTGGTCACGGCCTGAGCCACGTCCAGGTGATGCGAGGAGCAAGCCAGGTGGAGGGGTGTGGAGAAGTGGCTGTCTGAGACATGCACGTCCACTCCCAACTCAAGCAGTGATTTGACGCACTCCAGATGACCGCTCTGGCATGCGTAATGAAGAGCAGTCCTCCCCATGAGGTCACTGTAGTTCACGTCCACCCCATACACGGCAACCAGACTCCGCACCATTGCTGCATTGCCGTCAGCAGCCGCCGCCGGTAGCAACTGGGCGAGAGGAGTGACCGGAAGAGACGGGAAGTCCTCGCTAACTAGCTCTTCGAGAAGGAAGATTCCGGGGGGACGAGTCAGGAGGTCTGTCGCGGCGATTCCGGCCGGAGTTCCCAGTGAAATCTTCGCTCCCCGGTGGATGAGGAGTTTGGCGCATTCCGCTCTTCCGTTCTGCAGCGCGATCAAGAACGGGGTTCGACCGTTCGTGTCCAGTACGTCCACGTCGGCTTGGTAATCGCGATCTAGCAGTTCCTTGAGCGCCTGGGGATCCTTCCGCATTGCGGCTATGTGGAACGGATGGAATCCTAAAGGGAGCAAGGCAGGGTCTAGGTCCCTTATCGCCTCCATAGGTGTAGTCTGAATTAGCTACCGCTAAAATGGGGCCAGTTTACGTCCCATCCCTGACGGGTACTGCGTCTATAGTAGTGGGCTTGTACCAACGCACACGCCCCCGAACGAATGACGTCACTGTTGACCTGCAGAACTGAATCGCCACTTAAGCGGACATGGACCAAGCTGTAAGTTATAACGGCATGCTCGTAGTTACTTTCTCCCGTGCTGACACCCTTGGAAAGCTACATATATAATATATCCGGCTATTATGAGGCTATCTGCTTTACGAATGTATCTGTCTTCTTCGTATACGCCGCGTTTATTACATTTTTACCACACAGGAGCTCAATGCTGTAGTACAAAGATGGCTTGAAGCAATCCTCCAACCACAGGAGACAACCGAACTGTATCCGTGCACTAAAATACTCTAATTATAGCCCAGTATGGTAGAATCGGCTGTAGTAATGTTTGGTGCGGCCTTTTGCAACTTCCTGTGCATGAATGGGGTACAGGAGCAAACTTTCATGCTGAATAGTAATCTGCTCTGCGTGTTGTCTTAGGAGCATGGGGGCGATAATGTCCGCGGAGTACATGTATATAGCCGGCACTAAGATAACATAAGTGCCATACTTCTGGGCGTTAATATGATACTTTGATAGATTTTCCCTGACCACGGCAAAAAGCCCATCGCCTTCCGCATCCCTGGCAAATGGGTATGTTTTTTTGGTGTTGGTTCGTAAGTTGTTGTTTCAAGACCTTGTATTAACTCAGCTGCCAGGATCTGGGTGTTGTTCTTGAGAAGCTGAGAACTACTATGAAGTTGGAACACATGTAAGCAATCTATCTGTGTGTGGGTTGGTTGTGTGGCATATACTGCAAGGAACCTTTCGGCGGTGTTTTGTTAAAGTTGTATGGCTGTGTGTGTGTGTGTGTGTGTGTGTGTGTGTGTGTGTGTGTGTGTGTGTGTGTGTGTGTGTGTGTGTGTGTGTGTGTGTGTGTGTGTGTGTGTGTGTGTGTGTGTGAGTGAGCATGTGAGTATGTATGTCAGTATGTGGTGGTTTGTTTGGTGGTGGTCTGTTGAACAAAGACGTTTCTTGCATTAGTTCAGACAACAAAGATACCAATATGTCATTGTAAGAGGAAAGACGGTATGTGTTTGTGTGTATGCCGCAATGCCAATTACAACTTAGAACTGAACGGAAGATTGTTTCAGGATGTTGTAATTGCAGTTAGCTGCAAACTATTAGAAGGTGATGTTCCAGCCTTTTGTGTTTGGCATATGCACTGTCATGCCAAGCAGATCATTCTGCAGCAAGTGTAGTCACAGCTTCTTCCCCTTCATTGTGCATTGTACGTGACACAGATGCTGAATAATGTGCCTGGTTGGTCTGTGAAGTGTTTGATGTAGGAAATGGCACAGTTACAAGTAAATGCATCAAGTGGCCACAAAAGCATACATATGTAGTGCAATGGTTAAATCTGTAAGTGGTCAAGCATGTAGTTAGGCGTATATCCTTCTCTCTGCGTCCATTCATGCCAGTCTCTCTCATCTGTGTGTCACACACCCTTCCATCACCTGTCGCTTTGTGCTGAGAATGTCACTTAAGCTGGAGAGGAAGGGGGTGGTGGGGGTGAGATGAGGAGGGAAGGGGGGAGAGAGCGGTGGGAAGGGAGGGTAGGAAGGTGAGGATGGAAATTGTAGTAGCCACGTCGCTCATACCTCTTGCATTCTAATTAACATCAGCACTCTGAGGTACTGACAATTTAAAAACTCTGTTGTAACTCTGGTGTATTTTACTAGAGTCGATCTAATTAAGTCCATTGATGTTTCGTGATGTTGGCAGCATCTATTGTTCTGTACTTAGGCCAAAGGATATATTTTCCAGTCGTGCTTTTAATCTGCCCCTTGTTTTGTATTCAGACCTAAGGGCTCTGTGCGTGCTGGGGGCACTCACCTGGCCATCTTGGCTCGCACCCTGGCCTCATACCTCTCTGTCTCCCTGGAAGGCAAGGACCTGGAGAGGGTGTCGGGACTCCTGAACAAGCAGACAGCTAAAATCATATTGAGCATATTCAAGTTAGTCTAATTATAGTATACGTAGGGGCTGTAGTGCTGGGGAGGGGGTTCACATGTACATTGCATCCAGTGTAGGTTTGTGTAAATGTTCATTCTCGTTTTATGCATTTACAATTCCCCTCTTCCAGAATGGCAGACAAAGACCATATTGCCTATTACCATGACGATCCTAAAGATGGGCTTGTGAGAGGTGATGTGTAGCGATGCTAAAAAGGTTGCATGTCATGTGATGCCCATCTGACTTCTGCAGCCATTCTGATGGCTCTGTACAGAAAGTGCAGCAACTTTGTTCTCGATGGTCCAGGCGCTCTCCATTCTAAGTTAGTATATCTGTGCCTTTGTTGCCTCCTTCCTCTTCATCCTCCTGCCTTTCAGGCCTCCCGTTATCTACATCGCAGACTCTGGCAATGCAGTGGACAGCTTACACGCCTGCAGCAAGGTACAGTGTGTACACCTTCGCTCTTCCTCCATTTCTCCCTCGCTCATATTCATTTTCATATCCTGGTAACAGCTTGGGCTTCCTCTGTCGACAGTGTCGTATGGTGAGCAGCATTTATTAATAATTAGTGTTACGAGATGTGCCTTCCTCTTCCCCCTACCCTACAGTTCCTTGTATCTCGTCGGCCCATACCATGGTAAGCACACTCCCCCTTTTGGGGACATGGGGACCAGATCTTGTGTACGCAATTGTGGCCACGCCCAACAGGATGTTGGAGCTCTGGACAAGAGAATCAGTGACGACATAGATGGCAACAAGACTCCGCTACTAGTTATTGCTTATGCAGGTGGGTGTGGTCATCACTTATGCAGGTGGGTGTGGCAATCGCTAATGCAGGTGGGTGTGGCCATGACTTAGGCGAGTTGGTGTGGTCATCACTTAGTGGGTGTGGTCTGGATAGCCTCTAGGGGTGGGGTTGAATATTGGTCCACAGTAGTGGGAGGGAGGTGTGGATGAGAGGGGAGGAAGGGGCGGAACTCTTGGATGATTAGGATGAGAGACTCCATTGCAAGGTGTGATAAGTTGAATTGCGCAAGATATGTCACCTTGTTGCTGACAATTTGATTGCATGTCCTCTGTAAATCAAGTCTAGCATCTTGCCTTTGGGGAGGTCCAGGTACTGTAGATGGCCACAGAGGGGCAGAGCATGTGTGCAGAGGTAAAGGTCCAGGTACTGTAGATGGCCACAGAGGGGCAGAGCATGTGTGCAGAGGTAAAGGTCCAGGTACTGTAGATGGCCACAGAGGGGCAGAGCATGTGTGCAGAGGTAAAGGTCCAGGTACTGTAGATGGCCACAGAGGGGCAGAGCATGTGTGCAGAGGTAAAGGTCCAGGTACTGTAGATGGCCACAGAGGGGCAGAGCATGTGTGCAGAGGTAAAGGTCCAGGTACTGTAGATGGCCACAGAGGGGCAGAGCATGTGTGCAGAGGTAAAGGTCCAGGTACTGTAGATGGCCACAGAGGGGCAGAGCATGTGTGCAGAGGTAAAGGTCCAGGTACTGTAGATGGCCACAGAGGGGCAGAGCATGTGTGCAGAGGTAAAGAGTCGTGCAGTAAATGTATGTACTGAAGAACGTACGGCACAACGGTCATACCAGTAGTTTAGGTGCACTGTGTGTGTGATGTGTGTATGTGTGTGATGTGTGATGTGGGATGTGTATGTGTACACATGTACATACAGTCATATGCATGCACGTAGAATGAAATTGGATTTTGAGACGAGTGAAGTCATACATACAGTGTGTGTGGGTGTGTTTGTTGGATTTGATGACCAATATTTATCTCATGAATGCTGTTATGAAAGGTAGTGTTGTCTGCTGCAGGCACACCTCTGGCTGGTCATATTGACCACCTCCAAGACATTCGAGACATCTGCTCGAAGCACAAGTTGTGGCTTCATGTGACAGGGTGAGTGGCCTGCAGTGTAAGAGGGGAGAGTGTGTGTATCGGCTGTGTGAGTAGGTGTGTACTTGTACTTGTATATTTGGAACGTTGTACGAGATTTTGACCCTTGTGGATTTATGTTTATAACATAGAACTCAAATTGCTATAACTTATCAACGATCAACACTATCAACTCCTTATTTTCAACACTTTGTTCTACACCATTTCTCTATGTGTAACTGTAGTTTGGTGTCTTGCACAATCATAGTGCCGACGTTACGAGGTCCGATACCCCATCAGGTTTAAAACCTCGACATCTTTAGGTAGGAGCGTTCAAATTGCTTCAAATTCGATGTGTACGTATATGTAGAGGGTCCTGTCGCTATTGATTTGTTCTCTTTGTTAATTTTTATCCTATCCATTATGGAGGTGCAGTTGTGCAAATTTCATGCACATTTCCTGCTTGATTCGCACCATTATTGCCATCATCGCATACACGGCCGTGGGTTGCATGCAATAATGGTGCAGATCCAGCGGAATTTTGCACAACTGCATCTCCATAACAAATTAACGAACAGAACAAATCAATAGCGACAGGACCCCTCTATGTACACACCGAATTTGAAGCTATTTCAACGCTCCTAACTAAAAATGTAGAGAGTTTTAAACCTGATGGGGTATCGGACCTTGTAACATCAGCACTATGATTGTGCAAGGCACCAAAATACATTTACCCCTAGACAAAAGGTGTGTTGAAAATAAGGAGTCAATAGCGTTAACGTTTCGTAAGTTATAGCAATTTGAGTTTTATGTTATAAACATAAAACCCACAAGGGTCAAAATCTCATAGCTACATGTAGAACATTCCATATATGTATACAATGTATGTGTGTAAACAATGTTAGAATGTATGTATATGTGTGTACATATGGTGTAGATCCTAATGAGTCATAGTACAGTGGTCATTGTGGATAGTCATTCCACGATTTACTTCCCATAGTATGAATATCATGCACAGCTTGTGTGATTGTTAACTGCCCCTCCCCTTCCTCACTGCCCCTCCCCTCCCTCACTGCCCCTCCCCTCCCTCACTGCCCCTCCCCTCCCTCACTGCCCCTCCCCTCCCTCACTGCCCCTCCCCTCCCTCACTGCCCCTCCCCTCCCTCACTGCCCCTCCCCTCCCTCACTGCCCCTCCCCTCCCTCACTGCCCCTCCCCTCCCTCACTGCCCCTCCCCTCCCTCACTGCCCCTCTCCTCCCTCACTGCCCTCTCCCTCACTGCCCCTCCCCTCCCTCATTGCCCCCCCCTCCCTCACTGCCCCTCCCCTCCCTCATGCCCTCCCCTCCCTCACTGCCCTCCCCTCCCTCACTGCCCTCCCTCACTGCCCTCTCCCTCATGCCCTCTCCCTCACTGCCCTCTCCCTCACTGCCCTCTCCTCACTGCCCTCTCCCTCACTGCCCTCTCCTCACTCCCCCCACACCCCCCACCACCACTGCCCTCACCACTCCCTCACTGCCCTCTCCCTCACTGCCCTCTCCCTCACTGCCCTCTCCCTCACTGCCTCTCCCTCACTGCCCTTCCCTCATGCCCTCTCCCTCACTGCCCTCTCCCTCACTGCCCTCTCCCTCACTGCCCTCTCCCTCACTGCCCTCTCCCTCACTGCCTCTCCTCATGCCCTCTCCCTCACTGCCCCTCCCTCCTCACTGCCCCTCCCCTCCCTCACTGCCCCTCCCCTCCCTCACTGCCCTCCCTCCCTCACTGCCCTCCCTCCCTCATTGCCCCTCCCTCACTGCCCTCCCTCCCTCATTATCCCTCCTCACTGCCCTCCCCTTCCTCATTGCCCCTCCCTCACTGCCCCCTCTTCTCCCTCACTGCCCCTCCCCTTCCTCATTGCCCCTCCCCTTCCTCATTGCCCCCTCACTGCCCCTCCCCTTCCTCATTGCCCCCTCACTGCCCCTCCCCTCCCTCACTGCCCCTCCCCTCCCTCATTATCCCTCCTCACTGCCCTCCCCTTCCTCATTGCCCCTCCCTCACTGCCCCCTCTTCTCCCTCACTGCCCTCCCCTCCCTCACTGCCCCCCCCCTTCCTCACTGCCACTCCCTCTGCCCCCTCCTCCCCCTGCCTCCCACTGCCACTTCCTCCCTCCTCCCTCACTGCCCCTCCCCCTTCACAACAGGCACGCTTTGTCATCGATGTGTTTACCTGTGGAAGATTCACATGTGGGAGTAAGTTAGATGGTGGGCATGCAAGCATGTGTATGCTGTGTGTAGTGGTATGCTGTGTGCTGTGTGTAGTGGTATGTGTATGCTGTGTGTAGTGGTATGCTGTGTGCTGTGTGTAGTGGTATATGTATGCTGTGTGTAGTGGTATATGTATGCTGTGTGTAGTGGTATATGTATGCTGTGTGTAGTGGTATATGTATGCTGTGTGTAGTGGTATATGTATGCTGTGTGTAGTGGTATATGTATGCTGTGTGTAGTGGTATATGTATGCTGTGTGTTGTGGTATATGTATGCTGTGTGTAGTGGTATATGTATGCTGTGTGTAGTGGTATATGTATGCTGTGTGTTGTGGTATATGTATGCTGTGTGTTGTGGTATATGTATGCTGTGTGTAGTGGTATGCTGTATGCTGTGTGTTGTGGTATATGTATGCTGTGTGTTGTGGTATATGTATGCTGTGTGTAGTGGTATATGTATGCTGTGTGTTGTGGTATATGTATGCTGTGTGTTGTGGTATATGTATGCTGTGTGTTGTGGTATGCTGTATGAATTGATGTGTGTATGAGCATATGTGTTTATGCAACACTGGGTTTACGCAACATCTGTGCCATTGTTGTTCAAGATGATATCTACATTGTATCATCTCGTGTATTTAGAGTAAATGCATCTACATGTAATTCCTGAGTGGGAAAACCATTATTGAGTTTAAAAGACAAGTAGTAAAAAGTGAAAAAAGTGGAAAAGTAGTAAAACATCAACACACTTTAGAGTTTCATTGGGGAGATTGTTCAATTCCATTTCAAGAATGAACATTCAAAGTAAAGGCACCAAAACAGAGAATAGACACAGATTTAAAGACCACGCCCCCTTCTGCTTGCACACAAGATACCCATAGGTGCCCCTCGCTCATACAAGCAACATGTATAGTTTCGCTTTACTTAATGAATTATGTTTTTATGACGTGTTAAAATGGAAATTTAGTAAGTGCTAGATAACTGTATTAGCATTAATGAATTCTTAGCAGTTGTATTATTCTAATTGGGGCACCCACAAGAAAGGGAACACAATAAGGCAGCCAAGACATGTCAAAGGCTAGACAATTTGTTGTCACCCTGTCCCGTTACCAAGAAGAACCCCTACCGAGTCTACAGCTCAAATTCTGTGAATTGTTTTGGCATCCAATTGTAAGCGGCACAAGATAAAGAAATGGTGGTGATTGATGTGGTGAAGTTGAAGAATTTCTTATGGTTTTGATATGCTATCTTGCAAAAGTTCTGGAGTTCTGGGGATCCCCCATACCCCCTAGCTGGGCACAGCCCCTCCCGCACCCATCCCCCATAGTATCTTCCATTTTAGTCGTCCCATTCCCCTCCATCTCTACCAGCCTACGTGCCTGCACTGGTACACAGTGCTCATGTCACCGCATACACCAACCTGTGTTCCCCTCTCTCTTCCCATTATGTCATCCTTATAATTCTAGCATCTTTCAGTTTTGCTTTGGATTTAAAGTAGTATAGTTTAAGAATTTAGATTTTGTTTCTTAACTCTTTCGTGGGCAAAGCCAATTATTACGGTACACATGTTGTGCAGAATAAGCGTTGCGTGTTGAAGGAAAATGTAGTTAGCAAACAACTTACACTATGACCAGGAAACAACTGATCAATATGTCGTTGACTACGAAGTGTTAACTGTTTAGATAAACAGAGTGGCTTTAGCACAGTATTGCTCTGTTGCCTGTGAAAGAGTTAAGCTGGACATGAATTAGTATGTACATGTGCATCTACTTGAGGCACACACAGTGCACATGTAGTTATAATAATGTAGTGTGTGCAACCTGACCTCTGAGGTCACGGGTGTGTTATTGTATGGTCACAGTTGTGTTATTTGTATGGGTTGAACACTGAAGTCCCATTTCATGTGCAATTTTTCCTCGTTTTACTTGCAAGGCTTCAAGGGATGCTGACAGTCTAACGCTCTCTCTGGGTACATGGTTTGGACTGCTTGCGTGTCCTTTTGTAGTATCCTTTCCTTCTTGGTTGTGCGCACACACACACATACATCCACACACATGCATGTACGTACATGTATACACATACGCATATATGACACACACGCACATGCATGCACACATACAGTAGATGCCCACATATACACTGTACACACGCACATGTACATCACTTACACACACACACACACACTCACACATGCGTACATGCACTCATATCCCTGCACGCAGGCATGTTTGTCGCAAGCCATGCTTGCGCTGTGCATACTGACTGGTTTACACATGTATAGCATTTCTCCTGTACTATCCTGCTTCCTAAGCCATTCTAGACACTACACAGACCTCCATTTGTTGTGGAGTCTGACTCCATTGTAAGTTCATTATTGTATGCTGTGCATGTACTGTATGCACTGTGTAGCTACGAGACTACTGTTAACCGATTAACGCCAGAATTTAATAATCTAAAATCAATAAATGAGGCAGCAGAGGAATGTTAGGTAGCGAGAAGGAGGGTTTCAATAATATTAATGAAGCCGTGAAGGTGAATAACTTCTAATCGATGTAATGTTTCAAAGGGGTCTGGAAGAATTCTATGGTAACGGTGAACACATACTTGACGCAGATTTGCATCTGTCGGTGTTAATCGGTTAAGCGGCATCTGTACTATACCCATGTGTGTGTGCTGTACTGTCTTAAGGGGCGTGTGTCCATACTGCCTTAAACGGGGACCATACACTAGTCCACATGTTGCTTGCAACTCCAGTGAATATGTGTGTTAATTCGTAAATTACAACTGAAATTTATTGAGTGGCGCGTGACGTTGCCTAGTGTGTGGTCACCTTTAACTCTTTCGCGTGCAAGGCGCAATAGTACTCTGTTGCCCGTGAAAGAGTTAAGGGCAGCTGTTGCATGTGTGTACTGCCTTAAAAGGGATATCTGTAGCATTTTTTCCCCTCGAAAGTTTCCTAATACATGTATGCAGTATCGCTCTAGTAATATGCCCCTGTTCACTGTAGATGTAAGGAGCTTTTTTACAGGCTATACTGTAGTTGTGTAAAAAGTGTGCATTAAAAAAAATACCCAGACTGGATTTCCAGTTTGATGATCTCGATGTGCGTGAGTGTTTAACTATCTTGTCTTGTTGCTGCTTAATAGCCGTCTGCCGCCAACTTCCCGCCAAAGAATGCTGAGCTCACGGATGGCGCCATTCTCCTGCCGAGGGTCACTTGGAATGGGCTTCAGCCCCAGGGAGTGTCCAGTCTGCACCCCCTCTGCCCCTGGCTGTGCATCCAGTACCTAGGTGTGGAGGGAGGGTGGAGGTGGAGGGAAGGGGTGGGAGTGTAGATTGATAAGGGGGCTTATGGGGTGTGTTTATTCCAAACACTTTCCCAGCAAGTTGCAAGTTGGTACCTGCCACTGAATTGATAAGATGCACACATGCACACATACCATTTTGTCCTTCCCATGCAGGTGTCAGTGCACTGATAGAGACCGTCACTTACTGCAGCAGCCTGGTTGGTGGGGAGTGGTTGGGGAAGGGGTTAGAGAGTGGGAGGGGTTAGAGAGTGGGAGGGGTTAGAGAGTGAGAGGGTTAGAGAGTGGGCAGGGTTAGAGAGTGGAAGTGGTTAGAGAATGGGAGGGGTTAGAGTGGGAGAGGTTAGAGAATGGGAGGTGTTAGAGGGTGAGTGTGTTAGAGGTGGGGGGGTGGAAGTGAGTGCATTGATCAGTGTGTCTTCTCTATCATCCTGCAATACAGACCCAGCAAATGATAGTCAGATTGGTAGACATTCCAGGAATCAAGAGACTCGTAAGTTGACACATATTAGGGCACCTGCATTCCATGGAGATGTGCACATGCTTCTGATGACACCACATGTACAGGGCCAGTGGGAGTCCTGTTGGTGTATGCTTGTTGAAACAAGTTGTAGAGCATATGTACACATGTATGTGGGTGTGGATGGACATGTGTAGGGTGTGGCTGGGCCTTGTTTGTCATAGGTCAGGTCCCCTCCCTCTTCCCCTCCCCATCAGGATGTTCCAGGGCATAGGTCTTTTGTTGTGCTCTTCAGATACACTGGAGGAGGTGTCCTCGAGCGACCAAATGACCTCACCCTTCCTCCCCCCACACCTCCAAGTGAGCTGTGTGTGTATGTGTGTGAGCGCATGTGTGTGTGCATGTGTGTTTGTGAATGTGTGTGTGTGGAATCATATGTGTACATTTGAATACATGTGTACTCATTTGATGCAGGTCTCTGTGCATCTGTGTGTGCGTGTGCACAGTTGTACCTATTTGATATGTGTGCATCCTAGTGAACGTTCTGTAGTATATTTACATGTACAGTTATAAATGTGTGTATGTACATGTGTGTTGTGTATGTATGTATGTATGTATGCATGTATGCATGTATGTATGTATGCATGTATGTATGTATGTATGTATGTATGTATGCATGTATGTATGTATGTATGTATGTATGTATGTATGCATGTATGTATGTATGTACGTACGTATGTATGTATGTATGTATGTATGTATGTATGTATGTATGTATGTATGCATGTATGTATGTATGCATGTATGTATGTATGCATGTATGTATGTATGTATGTATTTATGCATTGTGCTGGTCTTCTTGTATGGATACTTAGCTAATTCCATATTGAACTACATGTAGACGTTTGTTGTCTGTGCCAATTACCTACACTGAACACACTGTGCATGGAACAGAAAATAAAAGGTGCATTTACTGAAATTAGTAACACTTTGACAGATGCATATGATTTTGTATATCCAAGCACAAAACGTAGACAGCAGTTGTTTGAAAGAAGTCTACTTATCACAAAATCGAAATAACCCTTAGACGGTAAAACTTTGATTTTAAATCTAGCTGTACTACACATGTAGTTTAAACTAATCAGAATTTTTGTACTTGTTGTTTAACTTACCGTTTATATTCTTGACTGTAGATGACTTAGGTCGTTATCTGAATCGTATTGTACGCTGCATTTAGCGCTTACCATGCAGTATGGAGGTTTGTGGTGCTTAACTCTTTCACGGGCAACAGAGCAATATTGCGCCGCAGGTGCTATACTAAAGCCACTCTGTTTATCTAAACAGTTAACACTTTGTAGTCAACAACATATTGATCAGTTGTTTCCTGGTCATATAGTGTAAGTTGTTTGCTAACTATGTTTTCCTGCAACGCGCAACACTTTTTTTTTTTTGCACAACATGTGTACCGTAATAATTGGCTATGCCCGCGGAAGAGTTAACTGGAGTTTACTGCACCTCTGATTGGACTAAAGTACTCACTATATTTCATCGTGTGCCGCATATATGCACACACATACACATGCATACTTTCATTGAGTAGCTTGCATGTACACTGTACTGTTCACTGGATATGCGGTGGTTATTTGGATCGTACTGTGTTGTCTTTTTTGTAATTTAGATAATTTTTCTCCCCACAATGTAGCAAAAAGAGCGCAGCCAACAACATCAGATGGGGCTGGTACCACTCAAGTGAGAACACATACAGTACACAACCAATTTTCAAAACCCCGTACCAGGATGTAATTCCCAACAGTTCTGTTCCAGAATCAATACAGACTGTGTAACAGGACAGTATCGATTCCGCAACAGAGCAGTACTCCCTGGTACAGGGCTTTGAAAACTGTTGGTGTATTCACAAACGTAATTGTTTTATATGAAATTGTGCACTATATATTTGGCTTTGACCCTTGAAGGAAGGCCCTTGGTAAGTCATCACAGGCTCCATGTATATGTAGCTCATATTTGGGTCCCCTTCAGAGGTCATCAACAGTGGTCTTCACTATAAATAATATTATCACACTCACCCAGTCGTACCGTGTCGCCATAAAGCACCCTACAGGTGTATCATGAAACATATCTCATGAGGTTAAAAATGATCTTTGGAATGTATTTTGGTGATATTTAAGCACGCTCTTACTTCTGTGGGTGTGGCTGGCCACTAATTGGACCATTCTCTGTCCTCCTCCCCATCTCATGTGCAGCCCTCGTCAGGTGTTCATTCCGACCAGGTGGCCAGTAGTTCAGACCCCACGTCGGGCCAGCCCGGGAGTACGGAGGCTCCAGTCTCTGACAGGGTAGTGGTACCGGAACTGGCCAAGCCAACAGCAGACGTGGCGAACATGCTGGTATGCCCTGGTTTGGGTGTGATGTCATTGTGTCACTCCTGAGGCATTGATAATCAGTGTGGAGGCGGTGTACACAATGAAGGGTTTTGCTTTGTATTGTTCAAAGAGGAGGTGCATGTTTTGGTGTCTGGTGTCTGTTGCACACACTGAAGGAGTCATGCGTGTAGGTGTGTGGAGGCTATGGGGGTCTCTAACTGTGTCCTTGAATGTTCACTGTTGCGCATGGTGGGGTTGAAGGGTATGATATCCCATCAGGCCACGCCTCAAGGCATGTATTTGAGTCACCCAGTGGCATGTATCTAAGTTGTGCACGCTCTAATTATGCATTTCTCATGGCACCTTGTAACCTTTTGTGTGTGGAAGATACCAAACAGGCAAAGCCTTATGGTAGTCCATAGTGCTGTCCAAATACTTGGTGTACTGTAGAATTGTTGCCAACTACAGTTTGAACCCTCTAAGGTTGTCATAACAGTTTTCAATGTTTAGTCTCCCGCAATCCATATTTAACCGATCATACGCGGAATTGTAATATTTTCCATGCATGATATTAGAATACATGCGTACTGTGTACCGCATGGCGTGGCATGTTTTTTGTGGGATCTTGTGAGGTTTTGCTTTGCAGCGGTTGTGATCAACGTAACACTTTTGAGCCAGAGGTGATCATTAGTATGTATTGTCTCTGATTGAGCTATACATGTATATGTAGTTATGTATGCAGCTGGTAGCGCGTCTGTACGCTGAGTGGACTTAGTGTTGTGTGTGGGTGTACGCTGAGTGGACTTGTAGGGTATGTTGGTAGCCAACGCTGAATGTACTTATATAGTGATGTGTTGATAGCCGTGTATGTGCGCTGAGTGTGCAGTGTCAGGTTCGAAGACGCGCTGCATCCCTCCCCCTACATGAAGTCTGTAAGATGTAGCTATTTACCTTTTGCACAGACCCTGTTGTATGGTAATAATCACTCGTTTATGGTCGTCTATACACAATTATTATAACCACTGGCGGTGTCACGCTATACACGGCCAGGGCTTCGTACGCAAATTTGCGTCTTCCGCGTAAGGATGGTCATCCATCAATAAGTACATTTCTGAGGTACAGTATTTGTTTAGCTATCTTCTTTAGCAAAAGCATACAGTGGTTAAGGATGTAGACGTTCTTCGATAAGAATTTTGCCCTGGAGATTAAACATTAAATGCCTGGATAGGCCAGACAATACATGTACCATCCTGTGTCTATTCCTTTTCAAAAAAGCTAAACTGTTAGCTTTGTTTAGAAAAATTAAAAATATATATCAATTGGCATCGTCATGGATATGGGCACGTTGAGGCTTGCAAGGATGTACATAAATCATGTGACTTCATTGTGTGCTCTGAGCAGTGAATTGAATTGGAGGTACCAAATGCTATGAAAGAAAGCAGTACATAGAGTTGGTGTGCACTGCCCTTTATGTGGTGTGTTTGGCTGACACCATCTTTAGATTGCCAAGGAGTTGTTTCAACTATTTCCAAAAGTTGGAGTGAACTCTCTGAAGTTGTCACTCCACGGAGTCAGCTTCAAGTTTGATCCAATTAACTCCTTTCCTGGTTAGTGCACACCACACATAGATCACCATGGTTTCTTCATCACGGCTTATGTCCTCTTCTTTTGCAGAACACAGCACCTCTTTGGAAGATGTCAATAGATTTGCTGATGCTCTAGCACAGAAAGTGGTTAGTACATCTGCTGCTAGTGTGTGTGTATGTGTGTGTGCGTGTGTGTGTGTGTGCATGTGTGTATGTGTGTATGTGTGTGTGTATGTAAGGGCAGGTGGAGAATGTGAAACCTGTAACCATCAAAACAAGGTACTGTATGGTGTCCATTTTTAACGCGTATTGTAGGTGCATGTTGATTGGTGTGTTTGTGTGCATGTGATTTTGCAGGGTGATGTGTGTGTATGTTTGTGTGGATTGAACGTGCTTGCACAGATGTGATATGTCCGTAACGCACGCATGCACACATACATCGTACACTCACACATATGCACACAATGCATGCACACACACATACGCGCACACACGCACATGTGCATACACACACACGTGCACACACGCACACACGTGCACATACACACACACACACACACACACACACACACACCGTACAGAGGACTATGCATGCCACGGCTCTCGTCAGGGGTCTCATAGAGCGAGTCCTGAGGGGACAGCCCAACCTGAGGTGTCTCGAGTTTCCTTCTTTCTTTGCCAGTGGATTCATACAGTAGGGCAGGCCCACTGTTGTACTATGCATCACATGACCCTGGCCCCTCCCCCTACAGGTATGTCCCTAAAGACTGGGCGGACAAGGCAGAGCTGACATTGGAGGAAGTCTCGCATCTCAACTCTCTCAACATCGAACTGACCTCCATCTTGTCGGGCTTCAGTCCAGTGTTCCAACCCTTCCAGCATGGGAACTTCACGTGTATCATGATTAAAGAGGTGAGGGGGAGGGAGTGGGAGTGAGGGTGTGAGATGGTAGGGGTGGGGGTGAGGAAGTGGCAGGTGAGGGGTAGGAGGGTGAGGGTGGGAGGTGAGGGGTAGGAGGGTGAGGAGTGGCAGGTGAGGGGTAGGAGGGTGAGGGTGGGAGGTGAGGGGTAGGAGGGTGAGGGTGGGAGGTGAGGGGTAGGAGGGTGAGGGTGGGAGGTGAGGGGTAGGAGGGTGAGGGTGGGAGGTGAGGGGTAGGAGGGTGAGGGTGAGGGGTATGAGGGTGGGAGGTGAGGGGTAGGAGGGTGAGGGTGGGAGGTGAGGGGTAGGAGGGTGAGGGTGGGAGATGAGGGGTGGGAGGTAACGAGGTTGGGGGAGGATGGAGGTGGAGGTGAGGGGGTGGTTGACAATTAGAAGTTCGGAGAGTGACTCTGGTGGTCCTTTAAAGGTGAGACGTGGCAGGCACATGCACATGTACATGTGGTAGGTAGAACGTAGAACTGTACAATGGAAGTTTGAACAGGTTCGAGTACATGAATGCTGTCATTTGACCTCTACCCGTCTCTCCAACCCCCATGTTTGAAGGTTCCAGAGAACATGGATGTGTTTGGTCTATTGATGCGTTTGATGAAAGAGACAGAGGGATTTGAGGAGAACAAGAAGGTGAGACCTTTTGACATGTATACCACACAAGCCATTATGTTTGACATGTTTGTGCACTCTTGTGGAAACGCCTGAACACTTGTAACACAATGCACACGTGCCTACACAACATGCACACATGCACATATTATATGCACGCGGCACACACACACACACTGTATACACATATTCATACACATATTTACACCTGTGCATATCCACACACATCCTGCATGCATCCTTAGTTCCTTGCAGGAATGGCAGAAAAGATCCGAAAAGGGATTGAAGCAGCCACAGAAGATCTGTCTAAAGAAAAAGAAAGAAAAGTTCAAGAGGAGGTCAGGGGAGTGTGGGAAGGTGGTTGAGACATGTGTTGCACTACGTTGGGAGATATGCATGAGCAGAAAGAAGCCTGTTGGCTAAGGAAAGGACAGGGAAAGGTTCCATATAGGGAGAGGGGTTGTAAAATGTAGGAGACATGCTTATTGTTTGTCTGTGTGTGACTGTGTGTGATTGGCTCTCTGGGAATGCAGGGGATATTGCGTCATGTCCCCATCATCGGTTCGGTCATCAGCTGGCTCTCTCCTTCAACTCCGACTACTCCAGATGGACGAACTTTTCGGCTTACCGAGGGTACATGGCTGAGTGTCCGCTTAGTTAGTCACTCATAGTATGTTCCCTTCACTGCAGGCAAAGTGGAGACGACAGCCCAGATATACAGGCATAAAATGCAACTGGAAAACGGAGGCCCACCTACTCCCAAACCTGCATCGGACAGTGCGGAATCAACGCCCAAGAAGATGATGCCTGATAGTCACGTGGCAGAGGCCCGTGCATCACAGAGTGACAAGGTGCAGCAGTCTGACTCACAGGTCCTTGAAGACGCATGTTCCGAGTCAGAAGAGAGTAACTGAACCAAACGCCCTTTCACTAGCAGAGACATGGACAAACTATGCTACTGAGATGCACGTAGCGTTTGCATTAACAAATTGTACCCTATTGATTTTAGCTATACAATTACTTTTTGCAGTGATTGGGAGGTGAGTGCCCTTATTTGGAATTGGCACTACCGGTATTGCACAACCAACTTCGTCTAATTACCTATAATTGCGCGCTAAATTAACGGAAGAGTGTGTCGTGCGCGAGAAGCTATTGGGATGGACGAAAAAGGTTCGTATTATGTGCGCCTGTTATGTATAGGCGGGGTAAATCAGGGCATTCGGGTGTTAATTACTACTAAGGCACTGTTTGAATTGAGAAATAGAGGTTCTACATCTAGCGACGCTAAAGCACGCGGGCGGAGTACGAGAAGGTAGGGGTTCAGTCACGTACTACATGTAGCTGTTGTGGCACGCGAAGCACTCCAACCCTCCCTCATGAAACGTTATCTTGGTAACATAGCTATATCACTTAACCGTACTACTGAAGACAGTGGAAACTGTCGAAGGAGGCCGTTAGTACGTACGCGCATAGCTAGGGGGTCGTGGAAACCTGTACCAGTAACCATGGTGCTTACAACGTCGCATCCAGCAGAATTATATACAAATAGTTCCCACCATAATGCAAGCCATCGATGTATGTCAATGTACAAGCATTGCTGTGAAAAGGTCTGCTGTGGTCAGGTGTACTGAGTATTGTTCCGATTTTTAAATCATGGGTAATTATCCCTCGCGCTTAGCGATGACAGACGTACTATCGCTTTAGCAGAACTTTGTAGGCATCTCTTGTTCAATTTGACTTGTTCATACGACCCGGAAAAGATGGGTGGAATGCGGTTGGCTACCACCCCCACTCAGATTACTGCACCCACGACATCCTGGCTGCACAGCTCAAATCATTCTTTTGACCTGAGCTAAGGCTGAACGACTAGTATTGTTCCAAACAATTATGTCAGTAATGGTATGAAACAGCGCATGCTTATATCAATACCATGATCCAGCGGCGGATCCAGGATTTCTGGAAGGGGGGGGGGGGGGGGGGGGGGGGGGGGGGGGGGTGGGTCTAATAACTATATTCACAAGCGGGGGTGGGTACTGGAGGGGGCATGCCCCTCCCGTAACAGCTAGGGGGTCTGGGGGAGCGCTGTAAGCTCCCCCAGTGGGGGCTGGGGTGAAGCCCCAGCCGCTTTTTCACTTTAGCATGAAAATAAGCATACTTTGAAAGTGTATTCAATATTGATAGCTAGCAAGCGCAAACTCTACGCAAAGCCATTGTGACCGTATTCTGGTCTAAACGACACACACGTTTTACCTTTAATAGTATTATATACCTACTTGATTTAGCTCTACCTGTTTCCTAAGGTAAACTATCTTCTTTTGATCGCTTACTTCTTGCTCGCACCATTCCATCGCGCAGCAGTAATACTAATTAAACACGCTAGGAGGGCCTTGGCTTTAGACCCCCCCCACACACACACACACACACACTCACACACACTTTGGGTCGAATACTAACTCGCTAATCAGTTCACTCGCGTTCACTAAACGCTTCGTTTTTCAACTCGTCAATCATGTAATTAAATATTCATAAGTTAATTTATTCATAACTGGTCGGGCCGAGGGGGGGGGGGGGGTCTTTAGACCCCTTAGACCCCCCCCCCCCCCCCCCACCCTGGATCCGCCACTGCCATCACATGCTTCTGCCTTATAATTATTAGTGTGTCTTGTTATTCCAAACATTCCTCTGAAGACCTTTATATGTAGGCCTCACCACTTTACAATCAATCCATATTGCACATGCAGCACTGCCATAGTAGGTGTACTTGCTATAGTGAATAAAAATGGTTGCACGGAACAGATCAATGTTAGAAAACGCATGTAATCTTACTGGAAACATTCTTCATCTTTTCCTCCCAGGTGTTCCTCCGCCATACTCAGGGCCAGAGAAAGGATATCAGGGCTACCCCCCACAGGGATATCCACCCACACAGCAGGGTTACCCAGTCCAAGCCTACCCACCTCAGGGCTACCCAGGTTACCCACCCCAGGGCTACCCACCCCAGGGCTACCCACCCCAGGGCTACCCACCCCAGGGCTACCCACCCCAAGGCTACCCACCCCAGGGTTACCCACCTCAGGGCTACCCACAGCCTCAGGTAACATCAAAATTGGGACACTTAGGAAAATAATGACCGTGTTTATTTATTTATTTATTTATTTTATTGTACGCTTTAGGGTGCCGCTAATGTAGTTGTAGTACAGCCGAATCCGGTGACCACAACGGTAACACAGTCTTATGTCGGAGACTACTACCTGACCATGTCCATCATCGTGACTGTCATGTGCTTCATGTGTTTTGGACTTCCATCCCTTCTGTGCACCATCCCAGCCATCTTCCTATCCGTGGCAGTACGTTCACCTTAGTATTGCCCCATGTTGACAAATAAAGGAAGTTGCGTGCCTTGGTTATTGCAAAAGTCTTGCAAGGGACAGGAGATGCATCATGCTCTGTTACCTCGCTTGCATTATCTGTTGCATGTGGAGTTCCTTCATGCTTATTACGATGCTGAAAGTATCAGGTTGCATATATCATAATTAATGCTCATGTGTGGTGTAAGCTGAAGGGCTTTGTGCATACTACATGCTACATGTATGACTTGGCTGTTTTTATGGACACTGAAGCTATTTATGTGTCGTACACTTTGTGACAGTGCAAGTTCTGTTGCTATAATGGATACATTTGTTTGAGTTCAAGGTGTGCACTGGTGGCACTAGTTCCTTACCGTCATTAGAGATACTAATCTCAAGTATCTCTGCTGTCATGATGTATTTTGTTGTGTTCCGAGATTCCTTGCAAAGAATGTATTTTCCTCTGCCTGTACTGATGCCATGCACATTGCAGATGTGATGAACAAATGTAGATATATACTTAATGGGACATACTATTAAGTTTTGTTATTATTGTACAACAAAATCATTCTATTGACGATAAAATACATTCAAAATAGCATTGGCACTAAATTAAACACACTTGTACTTTGTGCATGACAATGTTTGGTGAGCAAGCATACTGAGTGGATGAGATGAGGACGAGCTTGCACACTTTGGCAGTCCGAATATTCCCAATAAACTGAATGGACTCCTGTAGTCTACAGCTGCCAAGAGATGACACATGTACAGTGTATACATGTTTGTTCATGGTATTCAGTTTCATTGTGTTTGTTACTGTCATTGGCATTATGATTTTGCACTAAACAAATAAACATGCAAAGAGGTATGTTACTGCTCACCATAATCATACTGCTGCTGGTCAGCACTAGCGTTGTGTGTTGTCGATTTTATAAAGAGATACTTGCTGTGAAAACAAAAACTGTGGGTTGATTCCTTTATTAACGTGAGCCCTAATTGGAATCATGATTGGAATTTCAGGTTTTGGAACATATAGCACATGCATAATCAAAATGGTCTCAACTTAAATTAACATTACTTGGTGGCAATGATAGTGACGATTGACAACATTTGTCGCAGTTATAGGTTTTATTATTTTATTGTTTGTGAAAAAAGGTTGGGTGCATGGTGTTGGTGCCTGGGGTAGAAGTTAGCACATGCATGCAACTTCTGAAACATGGCTACTTGTAGTCAAACATTCAGCACGCTTACTGTTCATCTGCTTCCTCCCCTCCCACACACACATACACACACAACACCAGGCTAAAGAAGATGCACTTCGTGGGAACACTGTTTTAGCTCAGCAGAAAGGAAACATGTCTCTTGGTCTGAACATTGCTGCTGTGGTGTGTGCCGTCTTGTTGTATGTTGTCATCATAGGATTAAGTATCGGAGTATCTAGCGCCAGGAGTTACGACAACTCGTACTATGGCTGAACACTACAAACTGAGAGAAAATCGAACTGAAATAATTGCAACATAACTGTGTGCATAGAAATATCAACAACCTTCTGTGTATGTATCATGTGTGTATATGCAAAATGCATCTTAATGTACCAGCTATATTAATTCATTATTGTTTATTCACTTCTTTTAAACGTGCCATTTCTTGTTTTTAAAATATTTAGTAAGTTGTATTGACCAATCAGATGTGTACATGGGACCAACTTCTGTCTCCAGTACTCTATTACTTGAACAAAATCTGAAGTATTGTAGCCTCTATACATATTTTTTCATTGGCAGAGGGACAGCTATATAAGACTAAAATATAATTATAACTACACATGTACACATGCTTGAATGTAGCACCTGGTGGCAATTGGCTGCAGCACAAATGGGCCAGCTACTAAACACTGATTGCAACCAGCTACTTGCCATTGTTCCCAGAGGTACAGTAACCTGTACAATGCCAGGATATGCAGTTCTCGTTGGCTGAGTACATCTCTCCCTCTGTCAAAAGGCTTAATTTTGCCACAAGAGTGATAAACGAAACATTCCACAGCTTGTGAACTTAGATGATTTTCATGCCAATTTGCATCACTAGTGGTGTCTATTAATACCAACAGATGTGCCTGGATACTGAGCAGAGATTGTTTATTCTGATACATTCAGTTCATAGCTATGCCATCTGGCTTATAGCAATGGTTGTTTTATATGTGAAATCTTGGTTACGAGAACAAGGAAAATTAAACTATTTGCATGAATGGAACAATCGGATCAGCTGGGCACAAACCGCAACATATAATCTTCTGTGCATATGTGTGTGTATGTGTGTATATGCTTGCTCGACAACTGCAAGTAAGCAGCTGAAGTTTATTGAATTTATCTTTATCTGATTTAAGATCATGAATTAATGTCGCTACATCTGTTATTTGCTGTTGCATTTCTGATTTAAGTGTAGCTACAGCAAAGGATCAACCTCCTGTGGCAAAGGATCAACCTACTGCCCCTCCTGCGGCAAAGGATCAACCTCCTGCCCCTCCTGTAGCAAAGTATCAACCTAATGCCCCTCCTGTGGCAAAGTATCAACCTCCTGCGGCAAAGGATCAACCTCCTGCCCCTCCTGCAGCAAGGATCAACCTCTTGCCCCTCCTGTGGCATAGGATCTACCTCCTGTTCCTCCAGGCCTCCTGCGGCAAATCAATCAACCTCCTGTGGCAATGGTGCAACCTGCTGCTGCTGATGCTCAGCCTCCCACTGATGCTCATATTCATACTTAGCAATAGATACATACTCTGTGGCTAATTGCTAAAGCTCGTTTTCCATCAGCTTTATCATTTTTAATGGCCTTTCTTGGAGCAGGACTCTATTGCCAGCATGCAAAGTATACTGTTCTTTGTCTGGAGGTGGAAGTGGAACAGACATCATCCTACAACAAGACAAAAGGTGTTGCATGTTGAAAAGGTGACTCAGGCATTCAAGATTCAAGATAGGATCTCCTTGTTATGCCCCATGGAGACACACATACATACTGTCAAGTGCTTTGACGGCATCAATTACCAGATTCCCCAGCAGTCCAAGAGCAAAGGAAGGCACAGGAGCTTTAGAGGTACTCTGGTCACCTGACTTCCATAGTTGGTAGCTTGATAACTAACATCAAAAGCAATATCCTTATGTAGAATTGATTGTAGAGATGTTTCATCTCTTTTAAGAAGCAAAACTTTGAGACATTTGGTCTCATGAGCAGAGAATCACAAGGAAACTGTGCGTCTGCAAGGTCTTTGAGCTTGACTGAGGTGATGTAGGTCACAAAATGTCAACTGGATTGGACCAAGAGTACCTGAGTGTGTGTCCATGGCTAATTTACAATCAGACCTATGTCAGACATGTACACCAGGGTTCTTCAAATGATATAGTTTTTGTTTCATCCTGTTTCGTTGCAGCTAGATATGCAAGGACAAGGTAGTGGGATGAGGCATGAAAAATGAATGTTTCTGACCTTCATCTGCAGACTTGTGAGTTGTGAGTACAAGATATAGAGGCCCGCCATGTGGCGCATGTTGCAATTCACTTTTGACCCGATGTGAAACAACACATGTGAAGGGTGTCTTGTCATTTTCTTTTACAATTGTTTAATCTTGCATATATTTCTTAATTCAATATGTGCTTGTTTTTTAAAGGCATATTACTTAGTTATGGACACCTTGTACACTGGTAATAGAAATTGACTGAAATGATAAATTTGTGTAAGAGAAAGCATCAGATGAAACGGCTATGTTACGAGGGATAAAACCTTACTCCTGGCTCTGTGTTTGACATACCTGCCAAACATTTATTTATCTGATATACAACTGTAAAATCGTGACTATCACATGACCTCTTCCCTCACATGACTATCACATGATCTTCTCCCTCACATGTCTATCACACGACCTCCACCTTCACAGGACAATGATAGCAGCAATGAGCTACCACAGTTTGACAAAGAGTCAGAGCCAGAGTTCCCCCCCCCCCCCCCCCTCCCCCCAGATGTTTCAGAACATGGAGACAAATGAGAATGTCAGAAGTTAAATGTTTAGAGTTGAGTCTGATTATGCATATATCAGGTGAACATTCTCAAATGATTGCAACGGTTTTAAATAAATACAATATCTTTATAGGATTATCATGATTTTATCGTATGCAATGCGTAGGTTAGGCAAATATGAATGGTTAAAAAATTTGATTACCCTCAATAAGTGTAAAAATAACATCAAATAAATGAATGTGACAAAATAATCTGCCAAGTGTTAGTTTATTGCAGCAGAATATTTTGAAATAAGCATTATATTTGATTTGCGTTTATTCGTAAATATTCAAACAACAAATCAAACACTTTTAATGAGACCACTACACTTTTAATGGACTTTGTCTTCTGTTAAATAATTTAAAAGCCTAATTATAGTGTTTCTTACTTTATTTCATAGTGGACTTGGTGTGTGTGTGTTTGTGTGAGAGTGTGTGTTATGCGTTGTGTGTGGATGGATGTGCATTAATTTGTATGATAAAATGTCTAAGTGGAGGATGTATTGATAAAGGTCAGCTCTCTCACTGCAACCATATCCTCTGCACACATACACTTTTACTTTATGCACATCGTAAACCAGCTACACTCACCTTCAGGCCTTTGAGTAAAGGGTTTTGATGTAATTACTTAACCACTTAAAAACAAATTGAATGAGTCGTATTTGCTTGGCAACTATAATGCATATCAAATAAATTAAGTGCTATTGATCTAAACCCCTTGCATTCATTTGCAGTATAGTATATGTGTGCATGCGTTCAGAGTGAGGATATAGTTGCAGTGAGAGTTTAACTTTATCAATACATCTAACACTCCCACACTAATCTCACATACATTTGCATATACCAAAGGCAAAGGTTATGTATGAATGGGAATTCCTTTGTAGGACTATCAATCTAAGAGAATCTTTGCATGGTATGCGTAAGTTAGGCAAATTCGAATTGTGTTATTAACCTTTAATAAGTGTAATGATAAAATACTTAATGCGATACAATACTGAATGGCAGACAACTTTAATGAACTGACAGATTTTTAATAGTGCTTGAATGTCAAAAATTATTTTATATGCATAATTATATAAAGATAACAATCAAACTTGTCAACACTAAAAGACCACTTACATGGGTCCCCCCACACACCTCTACCTCCCCACGCACCCACACATGCCTCCTACATCCCCCTGTATTCTTATATTCATGCAAACCAGATTGTGTCTGCAATTTTCATAATGAGGTCTGCTGTTTCTTTCCCTACTTTCTACCTCCCTCCTCTCCTTCCCTCTCCTCTATCCCTCCCTCCTCTCATTTCCTTCTCTCCCTCTCCTTTCCTCCTACCTCCCTTCATCTCCTCCCCTTTGAGAATCAAATTGTTGAAAAGTGAGTGCATAACTTTCTTTCCCTCCTCTCTTCTCTCCATTCCCTCCAACCTCCCTCCTCTCCTTTACTGCATCCTCCCCTCCCTCCTCCTTCCATTTCCTCCCTCTACCCTCCCTTCCTCCCTCCCTCCACAACTCACTCCACCTTCCTCTCTTTCCCTCCCTCTCCTCTCTCCATAGATGATCCAATCAATAAATACAAGCTTGAATGGGAAAGTGGGAGGCACCCCCACCAAAGCCCCACCACCTCCCACTCCCCTCACTCCCTCACTCCAACCAATGGAGACACAGACCATGCATACAAGGGGTTAAAGTGGTCTTTTGACCACTCATCCTGAACAAAAGCACACTTGTGAGTAGCAGTGGTATGTGTATTTAGCACGTCACAAGGGATACACCTTCCCTGGAAAAGTCCATGGCGATCATTGACATGTTGGTTCTATGCCCTCCCCCCCCCCCCCCCAAACACACACACACATGCGCACATACAACAAAATGACATCTAATGACAACAATAAACAACAACAATAAACAGGCCCCACTGCTGCATTTTCAGTGCTGGACAGGCCACCCCCCACCACCAGTGACCACACCTCCAGCATCTCTTCCCTGCAGGCCATGTCCAGGCAGGTGTGCGAAGACTCCACACATGACCACAACCCACTAAGCACATAAATTCACTTGGTGTTCAATGAGCTTTGAACACATCCATTCTCATGCCATCACCATTGATGCAGTGCTGTGTGCCGTGTTGATTACTTTGCATTATCTAAGAAGACTAATAATAATAATCATCAATAATCATCAATAATAAGTAATCAAAAAATAATCAACCTCCATCTAGTGAGGGCCAATGCTATTGCCATCCTCACCAGATGTATCTTGAATTAACTATAAGCTACTGATTAAAATTAATGCGCAGGCCGCGTATGCGTGAATATGATTACAAGTACATATACTTGCGATACATCACTACATGTAAGCATTTCTGGACCTCAACCTAGAGGGTGCCTGACTTTGCCCATGTCATTGGCCCCTCCCACCTGAGGACCGTGGCTATGTCGTCATTACACACACAAACATTGAGTAAGTTAGATACTGCTTAATCACCAGGGAAGCATGGTACTGGTGAGGCTGTGCATTCTGGACCTCACCCAGAGGCTACCTGACTTGGTAAGATCCAGCTCATGTCATTGGCCCCTCCCACCTGAGGACCGTGGCTATGTCGTCATTGCACCCACATACATTGAGTAAGTTAGATACTGCTTAATCACCAGGGAAGCATGGTACTGGTGAGGCTGTGCATTCTGGACCTCACCCAGAGGCTACCTGACTTGGTAAGATCCAGCTCATGTTATTGGCCCCTCCCACCTGAGGACCGTGGCTATGTCGTCATTACACACACAAACATTGAGTAAGTTAGATACTTCTTAATCACCAGGGAAGCATGGTACTGGTGAGGCTGTGCATTCTGGACTTCACCCAGAGGCTACCTGACTTGGTAATATCCAGCTCATGTCATTGGCCCCTGGCTATGTCGTCATTACACACACAAACATTGAGTAAGTTAGATACTGCTTAATCACCAGGGAAGCATGGTACTGGTGAGGCTGTGCATTCTGGACCTCACCCAGAGGCTACCTGACTTGATAATATCCAGCTCATGTCATTGGCCCCTCCCACCTGAGGACCGTGGCTATGTCGTCATTACACACACAAACATTGAGTAAGTTAGATACTTCTTAATCACCAGGGAAGCATGGTACTGGTGAGGCTGTGCATTCTGGACCTCACCCAGAGGCTACCTGACTTGGTAAGATCCAGCTCATGTCATTGGCCCGGGGGGAGCCATGACAGCCATCCGGGGTACTCTAGGGGTTAAGGTGTGAGTTCTTGGGGGAGCCATGCCAACTGTCCGGGGTACTCTAGGGGTTAAGGTGTGTGTCCAGGGGGAGCCATGCCAGCCGTCCGGGGTACTTTAGGGGTTAAAGTGTGTGTTCTGGGGGGAGCCATGCCAGCCGTCCGGGGTACTCTAGGGGTTAAAGTGTGTATCCAGGGGGGAGCTATGCCAGTAGTCCGGGGTACTCTAAGGGTTAAGGTGTGTGTCCTGGAGGGAGCCATGCCAGCCGTCCGGGGGTACTCTAGGGGTTAAGGTGTGTATCCTGGAGGGAGCCATGCCAGCCGTCCGGCGTACTCTAGGGGGTTAAAGTGTGTGTCCTGGGGGGAGCAATGAGAGCCATCCGGGGTACTCTAGGGGTTAAGGTGTGTGTCCAGGGGGAGCCATGCCAACCGTCCGGGGTACTCTAGAGGTTAAAGTGTGTGTCCTGGGGGGAGCCATGCCAGCCGTCCGGGGTACTCTAGGGGTTAAGGTGTGTGTCCAGGGGGAGCCATGCCAGCCGTCCGGGGTACTCTACTCAAGGGGTTAAGGTGTGTGTCCAGGGGGAGCCATGCCAGCCGTCCGGGGTACTCTACTCAAGGGGTTAAGGTGTGTGTCCAGGGGGAGCCATGCCAGCCGTCCGGGGTACTCTAGGGGTTAAGGAATCCAACTGTTGCGGCAGCATTCTCCATGCTCGATAAGTACAATGGATGAGTTATCTACACACAGAAAACAACATAGCAGTAAAACCAAATTATAATTATAATCGCTACGTAATGAAAACTATGACATGTCACCCTCCTCCCTCATGGTCCATTATATCACCATGGTCCACCATGTCCACAGCCGCTACATTTACAGGCAAAATACAGCAACATCAATAAATAGCAACCAAACATTCACAATGCCTATTCTAAACTAAAAAAAGAATTCAGCAAACTGGTTAATTTTCTCAGTGAATCTAGTTGGGGCAAAAGTGACGTGGATGTATCCATTAAGAGGTCAAATGTATCCTTTTCAATACGGTCGTCATAATTCTTGAAAAACATCCATTTGGTATAGGTGGTGACAATGCAGAGAGAAGGATTTATATGTTGTAATTCAGCTAGAACTTCAGAACCGGCAAGTGCTTGTATAATTCCTTGACTGATAGTTTCTATTTTGGCTCCCACAATACAAATTTTGGTATTACCACGTTGAATCAAGAATTCATATTTGCCATGAGCCCGAACCATGTTTCCACGTATCGTTTCTTCTACTGTCATTTGAATATCGCAAAACTCATTGCAAACTGCTGAAATGATACAAGAAAGAAAGTAACAAAGGTGAGATTCGGAAATTGGATTACGAGCCGCTTTGTTCAAAAGACATAACATCTTATGAAGAGTACTTAGTGATTCTTCAACTATCGGTTTTTCTTTCTGTCAATAAGAAGAAGTAAGATTATAAACAACGTCAATACATCACCATTTGTCTTGAAATTACTGAACGCTTGATTAACTCCTGTTAAGGAAATCAACGAATTCAATTTTTGCCACCGTTCAGACCTCTTCTTCTGACTTGCTGCACTTGTTGCTGAATATCCGAGCACTGCAAAGTGCAAAGAACATCATTTATGGTAAAAAAAAAATCATGTTTGAATTATTAATTTAATTTCAAATTTAGTTTTAATTATTAATTTCAAATTTAGCTTTAATTAATACAAGACCCTTCCATTAGAACGACACATGGATTCAACACAATGACGCATGTAAATACGACACTCCCCAACACTCACTACCCAGCGCAAACAAGACATTCCCACTGATGTTCACAAGACACTCCCTCAGTGCACATCTCTTTACACGTCCTCTCACCATTGTGATCTCTTTTCCACGTCAATCATAAATTAACCTTGCATCACGTGATTAATCAGTCTGCTACATATGCATTATTAAAACACTTACAAATACGAACTTTTTCTTCTCCCACTTGCATTATTTTGCGTCTGAGGTGAGATAGATCAACTTGCAATTGCTGAACTATCGCTTGATGTTCTCTTAAAAATTGCTGTTCTTGTATTAAAGAAGATGAATAGGAACCGTGCAGTTTTACTGCAGTGCTATACACAACCCTGCACTTCCGTTTTATCAGCATTCTGCAGTTCCTTTCTAGCATCCTGCATTTTCTTTTCAGCATCCTGCATTTTCTTTTCAGCATCCTGCACTTTCCTTTCATGTTGTGCCAAATTCGCTTCAGCGAATTGAAGTTCTAATTCCTTAGTGCTCAAAGACTGCTTTAGAGTATCATAAGCTCCATCTATATCTTCTATTTCTATTTTCCTACAAAAACAACTATCTTTAGCACAGACATGAAATCCCATAGGTATATAAGGATGTAGAAGGATGCACACAGGTGTACAAGGATGAAGTGTACAAGACCTGACTGCAGTTCTCATGGGTCATGTCCCCTTCCCCTTTCTCCCTCCACCCACCTTAAGGCACCTCCCTCCTATCCAATTCATATTATTCATGAGTGGTTCGAGGCTAATTAGAGCGCACACAAACACACGCTGCTTACCTCTTTCTTGAAGTTGATGGAGATGAATCTGAATCTAGGATCATTCACACACAGAAATATAAGGGATTAGAAATGCATCTTTGTACAAGTGTAATTCCATTTCTCTGCACACATACAAACTGTCACAGGTTACATTCCTATGAGTTTTTCTGTTGCCCTAAAGGTAAAATCCATATGAAATGAATTGGTAAAAGACCTTTCTGGTGTTTTTATTACTCCTGTTGTTAAATTTAGGGTAAATGTACATCATAGTATCCCATAACGTAAAATTTTCCAATCGTAATGGAACGTAATATTATTTAGAGGTATGATCAGTACTATTCGACCATAATGCGTGGCGCCAACGTTATTCTGACACGTACTGTACAACAGCATTTTTCTTCCTTAATAATCACTATGCACACCACCAATAACTGTAACACATTAATGTAAAGGTCCTTGTGCTGATTATGTGTTCATTAACAGATGCTTGCATGAGTGCTACTTGTTTAGAGGTCTAGACATTCACATACCTTTGTCTTGAGATGATTCTTCCAGATTCTCTTGTGATGGTGATAATCCTACTTCCTCTGCCATTTTACGGGCACTTGAGCTAAAAGACAGACCACAAGTGCACAAGAATTGGTGTTTTTTTAATTTTACTATATGTGATAAAGGTGCCTTTGGTATCACAAGCTGAATGTTCCAAAACCAGGGACAGAATATACCAGTGGCACTAGTGGGAAAAGCACAGCAACCTCTAGAGCGAGCTAGAGTGAAAAAAGAGAAAGTAGATTAAAAATTCTTTCCGACATCAGAACGAAGATAGCCTAAAGTACGCTCGCTAGGGCAATATAATTAGTGCATTATAAGTCCTCAAATAACCGGCGTACAGTACGTTCATAGGCGGATCCAGGGGGGGTGCCTAGGGTGCCCGGGCACCACCCTCCAAGGTCCAGTCAATAATTAATTCATTAATTATGTACTTTCATTTCAGTCCTCGTGTGATGAAACGTCAAAGTAGCATTTTAAGTTGCTTCAGCCAATTGTCGGCAAAGCGAAGGGAAATTGGGATTGATGATGAATTAGTCAGCATTTCCCCCACAAACTGTGCAAAAGAGCAAGAATCATCTGTAGCTATCTGTAATGAAGATCCAGGAGCAACCAATAATACATTATCACTATTATCACTATAGAACTGGTAGGAGTTAGCCTTCCGATACATAGTGGAGCTACCTGGACCTACATGTACTTTCTGACTCCGATCGAACGGCCAACCCATGTCGGACACGATGGGTTTATCGACACACAGCCTTAGAACATTTCAATGATCTGTATGAAGTGGTTACGGATGTACTGCATGGAACATTCCAAAGAAGGCTGGAACAAAGACACCCTCACAGATGCATCTAGTCTAATAGCAGCTATAACAAAATTTGATTTTGTAGTGGGGTTTATAGTACTCTGGAAAAGTCTTACACTGGTAAAGCCATTAAGCATCAGTCTCCAGTCCAGTTGCATTGATATCTGTAAGGCATACAGGTATGTTCAGCAGACTAAGCAAAGTGTTCAACATATACGTGATAATGTTAACTTGCAATGGTTTGAATTGGCTAGAGCGAAAAGTGAAGCAGTTGGGGGTGATATTCCTGCTGTACCCCGTTGTTGTGGAAGGCAAAGAGGAAGGGATAATGTTCCAGCTCAGGAACCAGAGGAGTATTTTAAGCGATCAGTCACAATTCCTTTTCTTGATCACCTTCTAAATGAATTAGAGCAACGCTTTAGTAGCGATCAGCAGCGTGTAGTCCAAGGGTTAAGCTTAATTCCAGCTAGCAGTAATGAAGGAGAATCCCAACTGGAAAAAACAGGTTGTGGAATTGGCAACATTTTATATCAATGACCTTCCTTCTGAAGGAAACTTGGACATGGAGATTGCATGTTGGGAAACAAAATGGGCTGCTGAATCTCTTAACTTACCTACTGATCCTCAAAAAACTCTTCAGCAATGTGATGCGATATTTTTTCCCATCATACATACACTTTTGAGGTTAGTGTGCACACTACCGGTTACTAGTTGTTTATGTGAACGAAGCTTTAGTGGCCTGAAGCGTCTCAAGACCTACTTACAATCAACAATGGGTCAAGAAAGAATGAATGGAATTGCAGCAATGCAATTCCACTATGACCTTGAGATCAATTATGATGATGTTATTGACATGTTTGCAAGGATGCACCCTAGACGAATGGCTCTCCAGAATATTCTTCATGATGATGCTTAAGCTTCATAATGCATGATTGACATTAACAATTTTCAGCATCTAAATTGTCAGTTTGTGAATCCAACTTATACTAACTAGTACTCAAAAGAGGCTGTATACAACGTTACCGTATGAGCATTACGGTTATTGGGCTTATAATTTACCACGCCCCGCCCTTCATTAATATTCATGTGCACCACCCAGCCGAAAATCCTGGATCCGCCTATGACGTTCGCTTAGGGCCTTGCAAGTCAAATAAGCTAACCTCTTTAGCGGCGAAGGGGCCCATATGACAGATACGGACGGCGTAGTTGCGTAGCTTCCCGTACGCTAGGCTAGGCATAACTAACTCCATAATAATAAAGCCACACCATTTACACGAGCAAACACAACCGCAATCAATCTCACCTTACAAAGTTCGTTCAAAATACAAATATCACGTCACGTCGTTCATCTCTACCAGTTAACACTACTTGTACTAGCAAAAAATTAGTGCTGTACATTGTGTAAGAAATTTTTTATAGAAAGTGTGGCATTACATATGCCTGGTTTAAAGTTATTTGTCAATGTTCATTGGGCATACAATGAAAATACAGTCCTCTCTATCGTCCAACTGAATCAGTTCTTTTGGAGATATTGCATATCTACATTTTATTCGTGAGACAGGAATAAAGGTAGTTGGTCTTTCAGGTTCAAAGTCTGTTGATAGGATTTCCAATGGTTCTGGAAGACTGCATTGTCTTGAATGGATTCTAATTCACTTGACAGCAGCAAATATATACTTTTCTGTACTATTGTTCTTTGGCCTTGCAATAGTGTGGTGAATGAAGTGCTGAATTTCTCTATACTGATACTTGCTTCTCCCACTTGTATCAATTTGTCCATTTAGTCCACACCAATTTGCAGCAATAATAGATGATCGCTGAGATCGGGATTTAACGGATAGAATAACGTTCACCCATAATCGTAAGGTCACCAAAAACACCATGTGCTTTTCGAGTAAATGCCAGCTGCGAAGGATGGACTGAATAACTTAGAGAATATACCTGTGTTATGTTGTATACATCACTGTCTGAGAAATACTTTTCCACTAGCATTATGTATCCTTGGTAGCATAACAGCCTTAATGGCACTTATATTGCAATATGCATTCTGCTGGTAGCTGGTCTTGTCATGCACATTTAAAACTAATTTAATTTAACTGTGGTTTCTAGAAGTGATTCTTCATATCTGTCAGTAAAGAACTCTGTAGGGATCCCAGTATGCTCAAAAAATGATGATGCCCTTTGGTAGGCAGTAAATCTCTTCATCATTTGCATTCCTGGCATCATCCAGTTACCAACAAATGATTGCATAATGCCATTATACCTTTCAACTGGATAAAGCCATAATGACAAAGCAGGTCCATAATTAAGGATGCACTGCATTAGATGACAATACATATGCATATTAGGTGTGCATTCATTCTTGCCACAAGTAAATAAAAACATTCTCTAACGAGAAAGTTGGTGGGCATATAGGATTGACAATGTTGGTGTAAAAAGCACGGAAACAAGAGTGACAGAAATGTTACTGGAAAATTGAAATAGGCCTATATTTAGCCCATTTTCTCAGGCGTGCGCTGCCTAAATCTGACTGGGCTAAATATAGGCCTATTTCAATTTTCCAGTAACATTTCTGTCACTCTTGTTTCCGTGCTTTTTACACCAACATTGTCAATCCTATATGCCCACCAACTTTCTCGTTAGAGAATGTTTTTATTTACTTGTTTCATAAGTTTTTGTTTCTCCGTGTCAAAGAACTTATGAACGCTTTGTTTTTACAATACGACTATAATAATGAAAAGTAATAAATTAGCGAACACATAATTAATTAAAAATGGTACGTATAATTATTTTTAATATAATTAATTATTTTGCCGCCTCCTCGGCCTCTTCTCCCTCCTCTTCCTCTTCTCCCCCCCCCCCCCCCCCCCCCCCCCTGCCTTGGGTATGGCCATGCGGGTGGCGGGGGCAGGAAAAAAGGCGGGGGCAGCATTGGGGGGAGCAGTGGCGGGGGCAGAACTGGTACTGGCGGTGGGAGGGGCGCTGGTGGTGGTGGTGGGACTAGCTCTGGGGGGGGGCAGCGCTGCTGCTGGCCATGGTGGTGGGGCTAGCGCTGGTGGGGGCAGCGGTGGGGCTAGCGCTGCTGCTGATGGTGGGGCTAGCGTTGGCGGGGGCAGCGCTGCTGCTGGTGGTGAGGCTAGCGCTGGCGGGGGCAGAAGTTGTGATGAAGGAGGATGTATGTGCTTCCTCGACCTCCTCTCCTTCAGAGTCATCAAAAAATTCTTTCCCGACTTCTTCAGCCATCTACGTGACAGACAGAGTATTGAAACAACTTGTAAAAAATTTAGTATTTAAATTTGAATTTTTTTCAAGAGAGAAATGTGCTGTTCTACGGGTCGTTGGTTTATACCGGTACATGCACAGCCACGTTTTCTAGCCATTGCCAGAAATTTCGGACGCTCATTACGTACACACCGCCCGTCGCTACTACCGATTGAATGGTTTAGTGAGATCTTCGGATCGGACCCGCTGACGCGTCATTGCAAACGTCCGTTAATTTTCCGCGTACGCGTCCATTGAAATGTATGGAACAAACTGCTTTTCTGTTCAACCTAAATCAGGAAAGGACAGAAATGAAAAATTCGTTCAAGATTACAGTGAAGCACATCATAAGCTATGCTTTATTTATGAAATAAAAAATTTCACGGTCTATCAGTGACTTCCATGGCCCTAAAACAACACGTCCATAGACACCTGTAGAAATTTGATAAAAATTAGGGTTCTTTCAAGACGTTTGTACATTTTTCTCAGGATCTGTGATAGTTGTGGTAAAATTCGTTTCGGATTATGTTAACCAGATCATCGAGGCAGGTGTGTGTTACCATACAACACTCTTTTGCCTACTTCTGTGACTTCCTGAGTCACTTTTAGTGGTTGAGGTACTCAATGTCTCCATTTCCGTAAGAATAATGGACGTTCGAACATGACCTACGGGCGATGGCACTGCGGGAAAACGCTTGCCCTGAACCAGACTCACTCAGGTATGTTGCAGCTGAAGTGTTTAGGTGTTCTACATGTGCGTAGCTAACTGTTTTGCACCGCATACGTCATGTTCGCTCCGCAAAATAACACGTTTATGCGATGCCCATGCAACAGTGTGCCAGTAGTCGCGTTACATATGGCCTCCTAAACATGCTAGTCGTTGTTCGTAACGCTCCGTATCTGTATTTGAGAATCGAGGGTGATCCATGGATAGAGCTGTATCGCTTGCGATATCTGCCAGATCATCGCCAGGTACGAAGTACATAACCAACTACAATTCTTTGCGTACGTATCTACATTTCGTTGTTCTATACAAAACATCATTTTGAAACTGACAGACACAGCGACAGGGACAAGCCATATAGACCAGCATCAATCACGTGATAAGCGGCACAATAGTTTTATGTACAGTAGGAGCTGACAGCGACCTCCCAGACACCATAGCTATTGGAAATCATCACGTTCCCAAATTGTATGGTCTCCCACTGCTGATGCCTCTGTGGAATAAGGACTATGTAGTATTAGAATGTGGTGTAATCGCTGCATTAGAACATAGGACGTTATGGTGTAGTGGTGTGCATTATTTGCCAACCTCATTATATAACTGTCAGTCTATCTAGCGTTCGGGGCTATTTCCCTACAGCCTCTCTTTAGAATAATCCCAGTGTGTGTGTGTGTGTGGTGTGTGTGTGTTTTTGTGTGTGTGTGTGTGTGTGTGTGTGCGTGTGTGCATGCACGCATGTGTGTTGTATGTGCATGTGTGTCGTATGTGCGTGTATCGATGTGTGTGGATGTGTATGTGTGTGTGTGGGTGTGTGTATGTGGGTGTGGAACCTTATGATTCCTGATCTGAAGGGAGTTTTAAGGGTGAGGGTAGGGTAGGAGTGATGTCATGTACTTGCTTATCTATTGATGTGGGACTGGTATCCTTCTAAAGATTTGGTTGTGTTGGGGAGCAACAAAACACTGGGACCTCAGTGCTGGACTGAGTGTCTGCACACTGTACATGGGACCCTTGGGTGAGACCATGCGAAGCATTATGCACTTGAATTTTGCATTTAGTCATACATGTCAGCAAAGAGCTGTGCAATGATAATCTTGCTGGATAACTTTTCTACATTTAACCATACCCACAAGGTGACAGTGATGTAATGCATGTTTATCAACTGGCTGGCAACTGCTGCAGGCAGCTATGGACAGACATGGGTGCCCTGACATGTGCATTATGTGCCCCAACTGGTCTGGCCGCATATAACATTATACATCGCCTGTTTCAACTCCCAGTAGAAGGAAAAACATCTACATATTGGCCCCTGCCCAAGGAATCTGTAAAGGTTATGCGAAATGGTTTTAGGCATTTGAAACTAATCATAATTGATGAAGTTTCTATGCTCTCCAGTTTAAACCTAGCATATATACACCTCAGACTGGAGGAGTTATTTGGGGGTGACCAATGGTTTGGGGGCATTAACATCCTGTTTGTAGGGGACATTTTACAGCTTCCACCTGTCCATGGCTCCCCTGTATTTCAGAGCATTTCAAACAAACTGATAGCTACTAGGCTAGGCTGCCTACATCTGTAAACATTTGGCATCTGTGCGTAGAATATGATTAGTTGATCATTAACCAGAGGCAGAAAGAAGATGTCGAGTTTGGTTTGTTGTTAAATGATGTGAGAACAGAGTGCATGGTGTATGTGTGTGTGTTTGTGGTGTGTGGTGTGTGTGGGGTGTGGTATGTGTGTGCATGGTGTGTGTGGTTTGTGGTGTGTGTGGGGTGTGGTATGTGTGTGCATGGCCTGGTGTGTGGTGTGTGTTTGTGGTGTGTGTTTGTGGTGTGTGTTTGTGTGTGTGTTTGTGGTGTGTGTTTGTGGTGTGGAGTGTGTGCAAGGCAACTCTTGCACGATCCATGTCATAGTTTGTGCCTTCAAAGTTGTACCACAATATCTCAGCGAAGAGTCTGAGACACGCTTGTTTATGTGCCGATTGCGAGTCGATGGTGCATGGTTTCCTTCTCAGCACATACAACTCACTGCCCGGTGGTGGTGTCACCAAGATTACTGATATTATATTTATGGTACAGCACGCCACCATGAATTCGTTGCTGATGCCTTAATTGAGCTGGAGTACCGACTCGAAATAGAGATGGTTATTCCGTATTACTACCAGTTCTTACTTCGGCGGGTGAGTATTATTGTTCATCCGACCTCTGTTGTTAGTACCTAAACCCCGCCAGGGGCCGTATCCTAGCTATGCCATTGCTATTACAAGTCGAGACAACCAAAATCATCGAACAATGGAAAGGAGGGATTACGACGTAACCAAGAAAACCCATAATATGGCTCGTTCCATTGTGTCTTCCTACTAGGCAGTACTCGGGATCTGACTACTCTGATACAAGTAATTCATTAAACATACAAGCTTGAGAGGTTCACTATTATATACATGCATGGATAATCCTTTTGTCTTACACTGTAGTTTAACAACTCCATTCAGTATGCATTGATTCACACCGGATATATTACATGTACTTTAAGATTCTTCAATTAGAACGTTACTTATATTCGTGTGCTAGCATGCATAGTTCATTTGCCATATTGTTTGGTTCAATTTAAAGTGTCTTTTCAAATTAGCAACGAATGGAATCATCGGATCACCATACGGAACCAGTTCTCGAGAAGCGCTTCAAAAGAATAATAATAATGGGAGTCTGACACAAATTACTTCATGTCATGAGTGGACATCCTTAACTGGTGAAAGTAAAAGGAAAGTTCTTAAGGTACAAATACACTTGACATTAGTAACATTCATCATACATGTACATTGTGTATACCAGCTGCTTCCTTCAAAGATGAAAGACATTCCTCTGCCTAGTGCCCTGCGCACAACAGTAGTGAAGGTATGGGAGGTACTATGTGCAGTGAGTCAAATCACTTGTCACCAAATGACTTCTTTCCGTTGTTGGCATACGGAATCCTAAGGATTTAAGCATACTGTCTAATGAATCACCACCCCAGAATGCAATTCCACCAAAAGGTAAGTTTAGCTAGTGTGCAAATACAATAAGGATGAAATGCTACTCTATTCTGTCTATACAGGCCAAACAATGGGTTCAACTCTTCTTAAGCATCAAAGAACAGGGTCACCAAAAGAAATATGTAACTCCTAACATGCATGCAATGGTATACCATGTCCCAAACATTATTATGCCAATACGGAAATTTGAAACAATTTTCATGTCAAGGTTGGTAATGCACTGTACTTCTTTCTTGATAGTTATTTATGCACTCAGGTGTTGAGATACACAACGATGATGCAAAAAAAAAAAACTACTTCTCTAGCAATCGATGGGATGCACCAGCTGACATTATGATGACAGAGTATAGGCTGGAGGTGCTGCAGGAATATAGAGGGCATATACTAAGCGGGACTCTGCTTACTGGCATGAAGGTGGAATTGAGGCCCTCCGAGCTAAACGTAGAGAAGCAGTACAAAGGCCAGCAATCCCTGAAGGTTAATTATATGTGACACAGTGCTGTAACAATTCATGAACCATTTCTACACATACTTGACCTCCGACAAGACTTCTTTACTAGCTCGTGCCATCTTCAGTATCTTTAAAGAGCAATGTAAACAAAACAAAATGCATGCCTTTTTCTGGCCTAGCTGTATCTGAATTCCACCCCTTTAGGAACATGTTTCCTATTCATACAAGTTGTGGAAGACCATGCATGACCTTTACAAAAGAATACCAGCTGATGTGGTCAGGACAAGATAACAGAAGTTCTAAAGGAGACCACCTGCAGGATCTTATACAAAGGATTCCCCCAATAGATCTCAGTGCAGGAACAATGATAACTGACATATGTGCAGCAGGGCTCATCACGTAAACCATATAAGTTCATCCCTGCATAGTACACAGAATCAGATGCATAGAAAACATATATACGGTTTACATATTTCCTACATGGTAATATATGAGAGGGGAGGCCAGGAAGGATGTGGGGTGGGAAAGCATTCTGATCTCTATATGAGAAGTGATGTCTTTGTTCAAAATATTACCATGCATCTGCTGCTATTTTTATATTGCTGATTATGTGTAGGCAGAAGTATGGGGATGGAGTGGGAGGTCTAACGGCTTTTAGCAGGCTTTTAGTATTCTGATAAATGACAATGACAAGAGTACCCAGCAAAAAGAGCTGGGAGTATGTGGCGCGCGCGCGTGGTGTGTCATTGCGCATATCGGGATGAGGTATCAAGATGTAGGAACGGACCGTTAACGTAAGCAGTCGTAGAAAATAGGTAGATACACGCCGAGCGCACGTTCACGCCGATGAAAGATGTATTGAACCAAGGGCACATTACGAGCAACGACACGCTCCTCCCACTCACACAGGCACCGATTTGCAGCGCGCCCACCATTTGATGTTATTAAACATTATTGACTTCTAAATAATATAAATTTGTCTGCTTGAAGGTTGATATGAAGAATGCCTTCAACCTAGTGTCTCGCCAGTCCCTCCTTGACCAATGCACCCTACATTTTCCCCTCCTCCTCCCATGGACAACATGGTGCTATGGCCAACACCCTTTCCTATGGCATTCTATGGGAACTTTGACATCTGAGGCTGGTGTACAGCAAGGGGATCCTCTAGGCCCCTTCTACTTCGCCTTGGTCCTGCACCATCTGGTCCTTTCCATCTCCAAGGATGAAAGTTGCCAAGACTTACTTTTCAATGCATGGTACCTGGATGATGGGGTGGTGGCCGGTCCCATCTACCTCTGTCCAGCATGTTGTATGCCTACTTCAAGATTTAGGTCCCTCATTGGGGCTCCATTTAAATCCATCTAAATGCGAGCTTTTTGGCCAAGGTGACCTCAGTGTATTCCCTTCTCAGATGAACAAATCTTGTACACCCAACCTTATCATCCTCGGAGCCCCCATAGGGGAGGTTGCCTTTTGTTCATCATTTATTGCCTCTAAACGTGCTGCTGCCTCCACATTGCTATCCTCCCTGGTGAAGCTCGGGTCATGTGATCCTCAGATTGCTCTCATTCTGCTACGCATGTGTGGTGGGTTTACCAAATTGGTCCATGTTGCACGTTCCACTCCCCCATCCCTGGCATTGGATGAGCTGCATGCCTTTGATGAGCAGGTCAGATGCACCTTCACAGAGTGCCAAGCTATTGACACTACTGACAGCTCTTGGATGCAGGCCCAGTTGAGCTTAAGTAGAGGTGGCCTGGGGCTTCGTTCACTGGCTCATCACTCTAATGCAGCCTTTATCGCCTCCATCAGTACTGCAGGCCTTGCCTCACCATCAGATAATTTCCTGGCCGATGCGGTCAATTCCTACAACAGGTGTGTTCCCCCTGAGAGTGCAATTGATATTAACAGTCTTACATCTTCTCCTTGCCGACAACACACTCTATCAGCTGCATTAGAAAACATTCAATTTAACTCTCTTTTTTCCCAGAGCTCTGTGGCTGACAAGGCTCGTCTCCTGTCTGTGTCCTCTCCCCATGCCTCCGCTTGGCTCTCTGTAGTACCATCTCCAGGCCTGGGTCTAAGCCTAGACCCCAACGAGCACCAAATGGCCATCAAGTGGTGGCTCGGGCTAAATACCTCACCTGGCTCACCTCCCTGTGCATTGTGTCCAGAACATCCCTTGGATCCCTTAGGCCACCATGCAGTAACATGTAAGAGAGGTGGTGATGCTATATCCAGGCACAAAAAGCTCAGGGATGTAGTGCTTCAGACCTGCCATCGTGCCTGCATAAGCGCCAAGGCGGAGGCTGGTAGTGGACTAGGACATGAGCTTCGGAACACACGCCCTGCTGACATCCTAGCTTCCAATTGGCTCTGTGGCAAGCCTGCTGCCTTTGACCTTACTGTGGTGTCTCCGCTTAACCCTACCTTTATCTCTGAAGCGGGTCGCACAGCAGGGTCAGCAGCGGTTGCCGCTGAGCTAAGGAAGCACTCTGCCAATGATGCCAAGTGTTCCGAGTTGGGGTGGACGTGTATTCCCCTTGTGGCCGAGTCATATGGAGCTTGGGGCAGCGAAGCGGTGCAAGCTTTTTCACGGCTCGCATCATACCTTGCCACAAGGACCAACTCCCCCAAGTCCAAGGTTGTCTGCAGCCTGTACGGCCGCCTTAATTTGACTCTTGTGCGAGCCAATGCCCGAGCCCTCCTCTTACGATGTGGATGTTCCCTTCAGGAGGGGGATATTTCATCATCGTAACTTTCATAGCTAGTGTGTCTCAGTGTGTCAGGGTATGTATGTATGTATGTATGTATGTATGTATGTATGTGTGTGTGTGTGTGTGTGTGTGTGTGTGTGTGTGTGTGTGTGTGTGTGTGTGTGTGTGTGTGTGTGTGTGTGTGTGTGTGTGTGTGTGTGTGTGTGTGTGTGTGTGTGTGTGTGTGTGTGTGTGTGTGTGTGTGTGTGTGTGTGTGTGTGTGTGTGTGTGTGTGTGTGTGTGTGTGTGTGTGTGTGTGTGTGTGTGTGTGTGTGTTGTGTGTGTGTGTGTGTGTGTATGTATGTATGTATGTATGTATGTATGTAATTAAATATTATTCTCTTATACGTAATAACAAAGTAATTAATTTTGTTGTTGATTCTCCTGCTCGCAAAATGAAAGCGAAAAATAAAAGAATGCATTAGTTATATTTTAAAAATTAATCCAACTGCGTTAATGTTTAAAACAATCAAATACTTTACTTGCGTTTTCAATGTACAGACGTGTATGGATGTCCGAAATTTCTGGCAATGCTGTGCTATTATTCTATTGGTCTAATTTAATCCGTCCATTCACTGATTGGTCGCTTTTTCATGCATGCCATCACATACTGAGGGGGAGTGGTGGAGAGTGTGTGTGTGTGTGTGTAGGTGTGCTAAAATTCTATTGGTAGAATTTCATCCAATCACATGACCTGAGGTGCATGCAGGTGCAGTGGTGTTGAAATTAGCACATCTGATATATTGTGCTGTTAACTATCTAGCTTCTGCCACTAGGCCTATCACCTATGGAAATTTATTTTTGTAAATGACAGCAGTTACTCAAATTTTTCCAACATCTGCCATTGTGATGTATATATACCATGCTATATTTGTTGCAAACATGAGAGTATAAGTTGTGCACACATTGTTACATACATGTATATCATTGGCCATGGGAGTAGGTCCCCCATATATCTCTGCATGTGCATGTTGGTTTGCAGAGATATATGTATTATATATCCCTTATCCCTGTCCTTTATCTCCTCTGCCACTACACACCTACCATTGAGGTCTACTGGAATGGCTCCATGCTGTTTTGTGTGAGTGTACGAATTATCAAAGAAGTAAGGTTCAGCCCCAGCAGTATGAAACCTATGCCCGACTAAAATATCACTCTCTTGCAACTTCTTTGCATTAACCTTACGGATAGTTTTTAGCAGTGACCCTGCCTGTGACCTTCGTACACTGAGTGCTTTAGCAAGTAATGCATCTGCACTAATCTTACTTACTGCTGCACGGGCAGATCTTGTAACAACCTTTTGAGCTAGCAATGGATGGCTATTGCAAAAAGCATTGTTTACTTCACTCAGAAGCTCACTATCCCTAAGAATTGCTTTTTCAAGCCTCACTCCATACTCTGCTAGTGTGCAAGAGTTGGGCTCAAACAGGGAGTAACTATATGGGAGAAGATAGGGTTGCAGTACTTTTATTTTACCATACATTATGCCTTATACATGTATCAAAACATTTCACCAATTGCGCATTACATGAATTATTTCATTTTCATGCAACTCAATTATGGGTAACACTTCTGTACACACGTGTAGTTGACCTTTAAAACAACAAAGATTGACCCTTTACATGTACATGGGGGAACTTTTACTTGTGGGAAGCCTTACTGTACATCTGATAACAATTAAACACAGCTGCAGCAAAGGGTGGATGCGCATGACTGACTTGTACTATACACATGTGTGTAGTCCTTTCTTTCAACATCAGATACAATGTAACAGACACAAATGCATGCACAAATAACCTTTTGTACAAACATTAATGGTAGCTGAATTGCCCCTGTATATCCGCCTATTAGCAGCACGTTTCTCCTCGACGCCCTCTTGATATCGCTGCCTTTTAGCAGCACGGTTCTCCTCGACGCTCTCTTGATATCGCTGCCTTTTAGCAGCACGGTTCTCCTCGACGCCCTCTTGATATCGCTGCCTTTTAGCAGCACGCTTAGATACAGCATTTGCGTTGTAGGTGTCGCGTACAGAGGCCTTCTTCTTTTCAGGGTCGGCCTTGTAGGTGTCGCGTACAGAGGCCTTCTTCTTTTCTGGGTCGGCCTTGTAGGTGTCGCGTACAGAGGCCTTCTTCTTTTCTGGGTCGGCCTTGTAGGTGTCGCGTACAGAGGCCTTCTTCTTTTCAGGGTCGGCCTTGTAGCGCGCTCGGGCTTTAGCCTTGTTCTCTTGTGATAAAATATCTTCTCCTTTTTGGAGGTATTCCGCTCGTTGCTTAGATCTCTTCTTTTGATTACGCGAAGGCATTTTTAGAAAAACAACTTCACTAGCCAAAGTAAGTAACGACTAAACTGCGATAGGAACACCAAATAAATTTAGTGCCTGTTGGAGTATTTATACTCCCTAAAATTATACATTTTATTAAGAACTTGCTAGAACTGCTAGATGGCCATAGAACTTAATAAGGTATTTCTCGCTGTAGTTTCTTTCTAGATGTGATATGTGTCCAAATGACATGCTAGGATAACGTGCCGGTAAATTCTGAAGAGATTGGTAATATTGTCGTTCTTTAAAACCGTTCGTAGCTCGAGTTATACCTTCCTAAGGAAGAAGAAGAAGACGACGACGACTATGAACAATTTTTTGGGGAATGGGCACGAGAAGCAGGTTCTTTGTTTGTCTGGAAGCGCATAGTTTAATGACATGAAACTAGCATGAAAAAGTAGATCTTGGTGTTGTCGTTCGATTGCTGCAACGAGATAAGTGCATGCATGATCCGTTTCTCCGTTGTCCCTCCCGGCGCGATTTAAAAATTTAATGACATTCATCATTCCTCTATATTGAACCTGCTGACGCAGGTTCAGATACATAATTTCAAAAGCAGAGCAAAATTCAATCGATAATATGAAAATCAGGCAGCCTCACCAATTCAGAATATCGTACCCCAAATTCTCTTTCTACTTTTTCACACTGTGCTTGGCAAAAAGCATTTTCTAAAGCAAGCAGTGCAAAACAATGCTGATCTAAGGTTCGCAGTGGCCAGTTGTGTTGATCAAACCCAGAGTAATCTAGCTTTCCACCAAAAGCACTTCAGCAAAATGTCTTCAAACTCTTGGAGCAGCCATGAGTAGAGGAGCAACCCGGTGACCCGCACACTATTCTTGTAGCTGGGGTGTCATAAGCTACTCCAAGAAGAAAACCATGAATTTGAACAGGAATTATATAGGAGTGTGGTTGAAAAGGTATACCTTCTCGCAGCTAATCAACTATTGGCTTCAAATATGTGTTCATATTGTGTGGTTCACTAGGGCCAGGTATGCAACCCACCACTATAATATTCTCTTACTTGCATCGCTCTGAACGAGGCAGATTTAAAATTGAAAGGTAGAATACTCCTACGCTATATTGTGAGTGCTCACAATAGCGTAGGAGCCACGAAGCCAGTCCACATTTAGCATAAATCCCAAATTGTGTGGAACTTCTAAAAGCATTTATCATCATATGTTCTGAATCTTTCCCAGATTTTGCCATCATAGATATCAGTAAGAACACCAGGTTGTCTCTTCTGCTCCTACCAAATGCCACATAATTTCACAAAGTGAGGATGAGGCATCAATGGCTTTATATTTTCAATGATGCTGTTATATACATATGCTTTCTTAGGGCGTAAATTGTAGCCACTTTTGGTTTTAATCTTCTGTACGAATAAACCTGGACAACTGTTTCTGTGGCATTGGTGTGGGGGGTCTGGGTATTGGACACATGAGCAGACCTTCTGTGAAATGCAATCATCAATATTGTATGAACAGGCACACTTGCTGCAAATGCAATAATGAATAATTTCATTATTCAGCTCTGTGGACTGCTTTTTCAACATGTAAGTAGTCCTTGGAAGATTACGTTGTAAGCTCAAAATTCCATCGCTATTAAGTTTACAAACAAATTCAACAAAAAGTGACAGAAAATAAAGCAGGAGCTGCGAATCCCTTTCTGGAAGTTGAAATTTGAGCTGGAATTACACTAGAAATTTGATGCAAAATTCAACTAAAGAACTGTTTTTTGTAGATTGATCCTGAGCAGGAGTGCCCCTTTCATTGTTAAGATCACAGGTATTATCAGAACCGAAACTTTCGGCTATAATTTCAGTTTTGCCATCGTCATCATCATCATTCCCACAATTTGGTGATGAGCGTTCATTCTCAACAGGAGCCGGTGTCACGAAAAATTGGGGACCTCCATCTCCTATTTTCTGGAAATCTGAGGACACCGTCCTCAATTGTTTGGTAAATTGGGGACGCCCCGTCCCTAAATTGGGGATCCCTTTGAAGTAATATTTGAGAAAAAAATTAATTATCATATCCTCCAACCACTCCACATCTAATAATATATCTTTTTGTGTTTGGTACAGCTTCTCATCACAGCCAGAGGCCACTTCAATTATAATACCTTTTTTTTTTCCACTTCAATGGTAGTTTATCAGTAGATGTATTAAGTACATGTCCTTCACAGTGTGACTGCACCTCTGTATCCATACTCTCTCTTCCACTTTTCTCACCTGTATAAAAACATATGTATATAACAGTGCAGTTAATATTAAACACACATACCTAGCATGGTGAACTTCTATTTTCTTGTGGCATAAATCGAACTGCACAATTCATCTAACTCAACATTAGAAAATAACTGTTCCCAATGATTTTAATTCCTTTTTGTTCGACCTGTTCCAATACTTAAGAATATCAACAGCCTCAACAACACATATTCAAATGTTTCCCCACTCTTTTTGAAATCCTTGAAATCATCATAAAGGTCATTATCAACAATAACAAAATTACCACCATAAATTTCTCTTAGGGTTCATTTCCTGTGAATGCCTGATACTGTGTACTGAGATACCATAAGATCTTTGCTTAGTGCAAATTCATCAGTTTGCAAATTCAGAGATTCTGCCTAATAACAAGAGAACAACATTGTATAAATAATACAAAACTAAGTACTTACATCAAAATATTCATCTTCTTCTGTGTTGGACAATAATTCAAATGCTCCAGCTCTCCGTAGTCGCAAGAGGTTTGGTGAATCAAGCTGTTTTAATAGTAACTTCTGATCAAACTCTTCACATTCTCCTTCCAATTTAAAATTATCAACTTTTGAACTTTTAATATCTTTGCTGCAAGTGTACACCTTCAATCTGTTTCTATTAACCATTTTCTTTTATAACCATTCCACGTATTCCATGATATTCTTCCTAGAACTTCTTCCAAAGTTTTAATTCTGATTGCAATGATGATGGTGATGGCATATCTATTTCCAAAAACTGTAACCTGACTAGGTCACTCAAATTATTCTCCTTGATAATTGCTGCGTAAATATGTCCTTGTCATATGGAGAAATGAGCAGTCACCAAAGTTGTAAAAGTTACAGTTTTTTTGTTTCTGAGATTCCATCTCATGATTTCTGTTGTGCATATTTAGAAAGACATAATATGATTTTGTTGTGATTTATCCGTGATCAGTTTTTATAAAATATTCAAGATTAAAGTTGTACACCCCGACTGTTACATTGACTTTGATAAGTAGTGTTATTTATAATAAATGAATAGTCATAGCAGGAATACATATGAAACATGGAGTAAAATGCACTAATGAGAGTTAAAAGGTACAGCTACATTCATACGATCATTGCAAGATCAGTATTTTAGCATATCACCTCGTATGAGACACCTGCATTGTCATCCCTAAGAAAAGAAATAAATGTGCGACATTTGAAAGCCATCGATATTCCTCACAAGATGAAGGTATTACATGCAAGGTAAGGTGTAGCTGCATAGAAAGATACCAACTGAAGCTTTCCAGGTTTCCTTACTGAGAACTGGTGTTATGCGGTCTAGATTGCGAGATATCTCTTGGGATGCGGTTTGAACTATTTCAGTTTTCCGCGAATCTCGCTTATATTTTGAATTTGGTAGAACAAATGTCGCATATTTATTTATTTCTTAGGGATGGCAATGCAGGTGTCTCATACAAGGTGATATGCTAATATACTGATCTAAATACAGTTACATCATATATTCCTCTTTGAAACGTTCTTTCACGTGCATGGCTGATGGACTAGTTACGTTTTAGCTATAAGGTGAGGAGAGTTTATGGAGCGGGCACCCGGGACCCACGGGTAATTAGCTAGATATAAATAAAAGATGCGCCTCGGCTCGCGCAGTCACTTTGTATAAAGATTTGCGCTTGGCATATAAGGACAATTTGATTTGCTGTGTAATCGACGTTGGCTATACAAAGGTTGACGATCGATGAAACCTGAAGGAGCTCCACAAAGAAAAGGTTCTAACTACAGCGATGTACTGCACACGACAGAGAACGACCTCAACCCGCTTCCAGTACGCAAGCGCGCATGATGGACCGTCTTGATCGCTGGGTAACTTCTTCCTTGTTCTTCTGCAGCCTCAGAGTGGCTACCGGTTCAGTGTCGTCAAAACGCTGTTGATCTACCCTCTAGCTATATTGCCACTGGGGGCGGGACTCTTGTTGGCCTACTGGTATCGTGCGCGATGGGTGCGACTGACCTATTCGCCTTGTCCTCTCTCAATGGCTACCACTGTGGTCATGTCGGTAGGTGAGAGAAGCAGTGAGAAAGAGCCGTCGCTATCATGCTTTTCTATCATCCAGGATGCGTACGGACAGCAGCGTGTCTGCAGAGTGCAAGTTGCGACGTTTCCGAATGTTCACAATGCCGACGATACGATTGAGATCACTGCACGCACGGTCAGATATTTGACGCACTGTAGGCTACGCTACTTGTACTCCTCTGACGAAGAAAAGTTTGTTCTTCTAAGGTGAGCTGGCGGACCGCTGGGGGGGGGGGGGGGGGGGGGGGGGGGGGGAAGGGAGCATCGTCACATCTTCCATCCCCATGCGTGTGTATTATAGTGGACACGATCATGGTCGAACCTTGGCTGGCATACACGAGAGCATTACCGGATTGAGCGATTGGGAATATGAGCAAAGGTACGTGCATCGTGTGCATAGCAACCCTCTAATGGGGGGTGGGGTGGGGTGTGAATTTAGTTATGGTTTGGGCGTGGCAATATTTGCTGCGCATGCATGTAAGCATATAGATAGTACTATGTATGGTACGCCCCTGCATGTGCATATACGATATTACTGGCACTTCTGTGTTGCAAAATATACAATAACGCTGGAATGCAATTTTCCTTTCGTAAATTCATGCAACGGTCATTGATTTATATCCAAGGAACTGAATGGGGGTATTCGATTTAAATCGTACAAGAGGATGATAGCAAATCAGTTAGATGATCATAATATTCAGGTGAATTTATTAATAGTCCAGGGGACTTTATATGGTTGCCGTGTATCCCCTTACATGGAATATTTCTATGGAAACGCAAATTTCCATCGTGGAACCGATACCCCCGATTTGGTTTTTGTGATCTGCGTGTCACTGTACTATCGAAAAGCAATGATCTGTAATCAACAAGCAATCACCAGTAGGTGATAATTAGGATTTACTATAGTGTAAATGTGTATTCATGTGACACTTCCTCTTTAATAAATGTGGGCTTCACACTTTAACAGAAATACTATTCACCTAGCTGGTATAAAGAAGGGGAGGAGTGGGCAGGAGGTGCGGCCAAACCAGTTTGGAGTGGGTTAGAGGGAGTTGTGGTCTGTCACACCGAAGATAACACAACTGCACTTTACACAAAGACACCCACCTCTTCGGCAAAATATTACTGGCACCAATAAATAAAGACACTGAATCCTTCTCCCAGTTGCCAGTCAAATTGCACCATTGAAGCGGTTCATTATCATATTTTATTGAGCTGCGCTGTTTGATTTTTGTGGGCGTGGCTATAAATGAAAAGAGGTTCCTTAAAGCATGGATACTATAGTTAATAATGGATCACATGGGCCATTGAACTCTGTACGTACAGTGCATTAAGATGGGCAGAACTCACAAACCACTTGTCTCAAATAATAGTAATAATAAATGATTGTAAAATTCATTCCTCTTTGTTAGGGTCAACTATCAATAAGGTTTTGAGATTATCAGTATTTTCAGTAAGTAAATACCTCTTATCGAATATCTACTGAACTTTCTCCACGTCTATCGATAAAGTACATACCAATAATTCGATAAGCTTCCTTACTGAACGGTAAATGATTACCGCTAAAAAAAAGGGCGTGTCTACTGGTTCGAAGGCCGATAATCTTTCTGGGAATACGGCAATGAAGCTGCAATTGTAATTTGATCATCTGAGGTCGTAGCCTTTTTAATGACGAAGTGGTGTAGTTTTATTAAAGTTTAAAAACCATTGTAGTCGAGTTTATGCCGGTAATTGAGTATGCGGTCAGTTGTCCTTGCTCTGACGTCCTGTGAATAAGTCTATAATTAAACTTAGTAATTATTCATAACTCTAAGGTATATAATATAAAACATGTACAGGTTACAAACATGTTAATTATGACATCATATAGCTTATGGGATGGTTAATTATTATTTGCTTGGTACAAGAAATCGAATTAAAAAGCTGTCTGTTACCAATAATATTCGGTATGAAATTGTCTGTTACTGATAAAAAATAACAAAAGTGTCTTACCGATTGCTAAACGGTGCCGAATAAGGACAAGCTTATCGGTAGTTGACCCTACAGTCTTTGTGAGGCTCTTTCCCATGGCTCTTTAATTAATTAGTGCCAGCACGCGGATCAAATGCGTTAATTAGTGCAGTGCTGATTACAGAGTTGTTTCCAATCCATATTCTATAATATCCCTGCTTTAAAAAATAAAAGTGTACAGCCAACGCCCACTAATGAAATTATGACACATATTCATAATGTTTTTTATTGGTCGCTATAATGGTACAAATCGAGCTAGCTTTAGAATTAGGAGAATGATCCAGTGTTTTTGCTAAAGCCAGTGATTCTTTACGTGGCTTTGCGATAAAACGAAGCACCCTATATATGTTATAGCGTATAGCGATCCACATACACACATAATTTAACCAAACGGATCTCACACAGAAAGGCTACATATGGAATCAATTCAATTGACGTGCCTGTGAAGCCGCTGCTCGTGATGTTATACCAGGAGGTCCTCACGCCATTCTATGCCTTCCAAGTCATGTGTCTCGTGATCTGGTATTATGAAGAATATTACTACTATGGAGGTAATGGAGTGCGTGTCTATCAGCAAGCTTCAATAAAACCATTCATTTCCCTCGCAATCGCGTAGCATTCATCATCTTATCGTCGCTGTTCAGCATCGTCTACAGCCTCTATCAGACACGTACCAGTGCTGTTCAATTGCACGAGCTGGTGAGGCTTGCATGTACCGTCACTGTCATGAGGAATGGAAGAGGTGAGAAGTGTTGCATAAGGGTGCATGCGGGTCGTTTAGACGGTATAGATCGTAGATGTATACACTATCAAAGGAATGACACCTTACTAATGGCATTACCGTATGTACCTGTTTTCCTTTATCCTACATGCACATGCCCATACAGAGGTTTGTCCTTAGATTATTGTATAAGGAGCAAAGAAAATTATGCCACCTTTGAGATCTACTTAGCTAAATAAACTGTACATGTATAATATTATGATTTGGAAGGGCAAGTATAAATGAGCACGCCAGCTAGGGGCCTCCCGCAGCAGGTTCGGAGCTCAGCCAGGAGACTGGCGCTTCAGGAAAATGCATAATACTGCAATACCCCAATCTCACTTTTAATGCACTACTAATTAAGCATGGATATTTTTACTGTCCTAGTGGGGGTCTGTACGATCCTGTATACCAGTGGTTAATATTCTCACTTAGTAAGCGCGTAAAATTTCGGAATCGATCTATATACCTCTGCAATAAACGGGTGTCACGTCACTGAGCTTGCTGGAATAAATAAAGGGTGTTATATCATTAAAGTATACGGGATCGTTTCCGCGAAAAGGGACCTAGCGCATGTTTTCAAAAGTTCAACTTTTTAACATATTCTAGAAGTTGAAATGTTCTCTACACAACGATTCTTACGCACTGAGAATCGGAGTATCTGTCATGGAGTTGTAAGGCTTTGAATTTTTATACATTTCAACACAAGCTTACGTTTCTATTGCGCGTACTGGAAATTTTATCATGTGTGGCCGGCTCCTTTTCGCAGAAACGATCCATGCATATATTGATTCGGTTTGCAGTTTTGTATAGTTTCTTTGTCACAATTCGAAATCGTATGTTTGGTTGCTTGCAACGTCCTTCCCTTGTGGGGTTGACCTCAGTACTCATGCGTGTACACAGAATTTAAGAAAGGGGTTTCGGATATTATTAAAAGGTGACCTTATAGTCAGGAAGTAGCAAACTAAACTGCCACGTAAGGCAGACCATTTTATGGTCTGATCCCCAGACTATACAGGCTGGTAGGGTTCGGGACAAAGTCCCGAAATTGGTCATCATTTAATTGCAGAACATGAATTTAATGGAGAAGTGGACATGGCATGGATGATGGAGCTGGCCTCCCTCATTTTCCTCACTGATATTTTCCAAAAGTGCTCATTTCAATGCAACTATTAATTAATTAATTTAATTTTTGTCTAAGTGTATGCTGTGTACTATAAATTCTGCAGTGAGATCTATTTACTCAATTATTGATTGCTTCCGAAAAAATATATATATATTCATTTATGCACCAAGATTTATATTTTTATGTAATATAGTACCTGCTGGTTTTCAGTCGTGGATATAGGCAAATCATATCTCAGACATGTACAAATGTACACATAGAACTGACACCATAGGTGATATGTCAATACTGCAATCACAGTATGCACAACATGTACAACTTCAACTATCCTCAAGGATATAGATTACTAATGAGGACAATTAATAGCTCACTGAGGTGATTTCAAATAAGGGGGGGAGGGGAGGGTCTTTCAAGATCATCGACCCTCCCCCATGCATGTATTAGTAACACATTCACTTATTAAGAGGACGAAATTTACCTTGGGTTGGTCAGGCTGTGCCCCGCTGTGGGGGATTCGAGGTGTGGAAGAAGATTGAAAGCATCACTGTAGTTGCACCTAGATGGTGTTGATGGGACTAATGTGAGCACGCAATGATCCACACTGAATTGATAGGAACGAAATCTGATCTCTGCATGCATTCGATTCCATGTGATCGTCTGATAATATATTAAATATCATCTGTGGTCTGATATGGTGTCAAATACAGTTAGCTAGGGCGGATCAGTGGGTGTGCAGCGTGCCGCGCTGACTACTGCAAACTATGCGAAAACTACATAATTGTACTTGTTTTTTTCGGGGGGGGGGGGGGGGGGGGGGTTAGTGAAGCACCATTTTGGCCTGTGATAAGAGACGGCATGCCCCGCATCCATGACGGTAATAATGGTTAAGTTTCGCCAAGTTGAAAGCTCAATGACATAATTATGTGCTACATCGCTCTAGTTAACCGATATATTGAGGGGAAAAAAACTTTAAAGATTGCAGTTTCGCTACTACATGTGAGTGAGGTGGAGGAAATATGATAGCAGTTTCAAAAAGAAAAAAGTTGAAGATGAAAAAGTTCAAATAGGCATCGCAAGCCTATTTTTAGATGGTATATTGTTGAAGACAATCAAGGAGTCTAGAATATTTACTATTGAAGACGCATTGATTGCAATAAGGCATTAGTAATGAAGCTAATCAGTAATCATGACATAACTGGCTCAGCTAATTAAAAATCGCATTTGATTTTGTTTTTATCCTCAGAGCTCCGTGATGTACCAGGAGAGTCTTTGGTCCCTGGTGACATCATAGTGATTCCACCGACAGGCATAAGCATGCCTTGTGATGCAGTTCTTCTGACTGGGACAGCCATTGTCAACGAGGCATCCCTCACTGGTCAGTGGGTGTCAGGTTTCTAGTTAATTTGCACAACAATATGTGGTTATCAGCTGTTTTTGTGGTTGCTGTGCGGATTGGCCTCTGTAGTTTTTGAGTAAAGTATTCAATGTGGTGTAATTCATGGGCTATTATTAAAGACCCATTTCTTTTTGCCATGATGGACTGAACCATGCTGCACCCATTGTGCATGTGACACAGTAGTTGACAGAAAAATTTCACATGTAAGAGGCTTCATGTCTTAGAGGCACCTATGTATATCAAGGTTATCTGTATTATCTTGGGGGAGAGGAGAGGGATGAAGTGTGGGAAGGGATGGTAAAAGACCTCCATATGTATGGACTTCCATACTGACCTCATATGCAAGCCCACAATCAACACCTCTGCTTAATAGAACAGAATACGTTTTTGCCTGTGCCACCAATGACTTATTTGCAATGGAAGGCAATAAACCACTGGAGAAGATTAAAGGAAAAGGGAAAGTATAATTATACTGTACTGTTGTTATGAACACTCCAATGAATTTACAATTTCCTTCAAGACATAAATGAAATATGCCTCAAGACCCCATTGGCATCTCTTTGCTCCGACAAGAAGTTCACACACTCCACATAGTGTTCACAATGTTGAGACATACAATTGTAAACCATATCAAAGTAAATGGATATGTCATTGATAAGCGCTAATATCTATTGTTTTAGGGTATTATACTGCCAAATCATTTTGTTGGTGTTATCAATGCTTCATCATTGGACAGGTGATAATGCATTCTATTAACACCATATTCTTATTTGGACCTGTTTGAATTGCTGCATAACAATAACCAGTTTGACACAATCCTCATTATACTGAGCCAGTTAATTGCTATATTTGTGATGGGCGGATACTCATATTTCTATGCAGGTGAGAGCATACCAGTGACCAAGACACCGCTTCCCCAGACAACTGATGACCTCTATAATCCAGACAGGCACAAGCAGCACACTCTTTTTGGAGGCACACGTGTGATTCAAACACGATTCTACAATAATTCATCAGTTTTGGCAGTGGTAACAAGAACAGGTGGGCACTTGTGATATTAGATTGTGTCCATCATCTTTGAGTCATTTCTTTTCTTAGCTTTCTCCACCTCTAAAGGCAGCATGGTACGATCCATCCTGTATCAGAAACCATTCAACTCCAAGTTCTATCGTGACGCCTTCATCTTCATAGGAGCACTGGGAATGATTGGTCAGTGACATGAGAAGCGGCTCTCGTTGTATATTTTATGTTTCATGTACGTTTGTGTATAATAAAGACTGACAAAACATCTCTTTCCTTCAGCTGCTGGAGGATTTCTGTTCTCATTTATTTTCTATTCTGTCACGACCTTTGTGCAGCCGGATGGGTCTACAATATCGTACCTAAAACTAAGTCCAGATGTATATGCATTGAGAGGATTTGACCTTATTACCATTGTGGTACCTCCGGCATTGCCTGTGGCTATCACTATTGGGACTATCTATGCCGTGGCAAGGTTGAAGACTGCAAAGATATTTTGCATAGCACAGCAAAGGTTTTTGGATGCATGGTTTTGTCTTTCAATTATAGTTTGTCTTTTGCATTTTTAGGGTCAACCTGTGTGGTAAGATCAAGCTGGTGTGTTTTGACAAAACTGGCACTATTACAGAGGAGAGTGTGAAAACCAGTGGAATTCTGCAGATGGCAGGAAATGAGTAGGTTCAGGGTGTAAGGCTGTGGGCAATATTAACTGGATATGCATGTGCTTATCCCTCACTGCCTAACACCCCCACCACTGCCTTACCTATGTTGCATGTGCTGATCCCTCACTACCTAACACCTCCACCACTGCCTTACCTATGTTGCATGTGCTGATCCCTCACTGCCTAACACCTCCACCACTGCCTTACCTATGTTGCATGTGCTGATTCCTCACTGCCTAACACCTCCACCACTGCCTTACCTATGTTGCATGTGCTGATCTCTCACTACCTAACACCTCCACCACTGCCTTACCTATGTTGCATGTGCTGATCCCTCACTGCCTAACACCCCCACCACTGCCTTACCTATGTTGCATGTGCTGATCCCTCACTACCTAACACCTCCACCACTGCCTTACCTATGTTGCATGTGCTTATCCCTCACTGCCTAACACCCCCACCACTGCCTTACCTATGTTGCATGTGCTGATCCCTCACTACCTAACACCCCCACCACTGCCTTACCTATGTTGCATGTGCTGATCCCTCACTGCCTAACACCTCCACCACTGCCTTACCTATGTTGCATGTGCTGATCCCTCACTACCTAACACCCCCACCACTGCCTTACCTATGTTGCATGTGCTGATCCCTCACTGCCTAACACCTCCACCACTGCCTTACCTATGTTTTATATTTCTTCTCTCTATGAAGGCTTTGCACTGAAGTTCAAGACCCTGCCTCTCTACCCCTATGTCCTATCCTTATTGCCATGGCAACCTGTCACTCACTCACTTGGATCAATGGGCAACTTCAGGGGGATCCCCTAGAACTAGACATGTTCGATGCAACAAAATGGGTGAGTTGCAGAGCAGTCCTAAATCCCAATCCTACTCCAGTGTTGTTATGTGTACATGCCTGCCTCATAAACAGCAACATCTGACAAAAATAGAACAGATTGTATGTCAAGAAAATATTTATGTGCAGAAAGAGGCATCAATATTAGCCCTTTATGATGAATGGATATGTCAATCAAATCATTGGGTTGATGTTTCTTTATTTCAAGATCTGAATTCTCTTTTTTCTACAATGATTCTTTGATATGTGAATGTGGTGCATGTTTATGAATTAACATTATTATATAACATGGAACGTTCTAAACGAAAATGGGTCTTGTGGATTTCATTTTATAACATAAAATTTAAATCGATATATCTTCCGTCATATTAACGCTATCGGGTTCCTATTTTTAACACAACATACCACACCATTACTATATGTGAAAATTAATTTTGGTGTCTTACACTAGCGGGGTACCGACGTTACAAGGTCCGATACCCCGTAAGGTTCAAAACGGCCACATCTTTAGGTAGGAGTGTCCAAATCGGTTCAAAATAGGTACCTATGTAGAAGGGTCCTACCGCTATTGATTTGTTCTGTTCGTTAATTTTTGCTTTATCCGTTATGGAGATACAAGTGTGCAAAGTAATTGCATATTTCCCGGGCTATACGCGCCATTTAACGTATTACGAAGTCCTCGAAGCCAGTCGTAATATGTTAATGGCGCGTAACGCCCGGGAAATATGCAATTACTTTGCACACTTGTATCTCCATAACGGATAAAGCAAAAATTAACGAACAGAACAAATCAATAGCGGTAGGACCCTTCTACATAGATACCTATTTTGAACCGATTTGGACACTCCTACCTGAAGATGTGGCCGTTTTGAACCTTACGGGGTATCGGACCTTGTAACGTCGGTACCCCGCTAGTGTAAGACACCAAAATGGATTTTCACATATAGTAATGGTGTGGTATGTTGTGTTAAAAATAGGAACCCGATAGCGTTAATATGACGGAAGATATATTGATTTAAATTTTATGTTATAAAATGAAATCCACAAGTCGTATAGAGCGTTCCATCATGTCAATTCTTGTTTTAAAATAATGTACCCACTAATTATGTTGGGCAATTTTAGGTTACTATTCTGCATACTTAACCACTCATCGGTTTCTGCTTTTGTAGTGACCTCCTGGTCATATGTTCCTATCCCCCTTTGCAAGATAATGGCATTTACACCAATGCCTCTATGCTTAGAGAGTCATCTCCTTGCGTGCAAACAAATTTTTTCCCTCCTTATCTATAGACCATTTATGAGCCAGAAAGTGACCCCACAAAGTTCGACCTTTTGGTTCAGGCTGTTGTGAAGCCACCTCCTACCAGTGATCATGTGGGGATAGAAGTGGGCATCATGAAACAATTCCCCTTTTCCTCAGAGCTTCAGGTGTGTGAAGTGCATGCTATGTGAGAAGCAATGCAATAATGCGAGCTGAAAATCAACATTTTAGCGAATGTGTGTGCTAGCAAGGACACTGGACAACCCACAGTTGCTAAATGTGTATGTGAAGGGAGCTCCTGAAAAAGTCAAAGATCTCTGCAGGCCTGAAACAAGTACTGGAATATACAATGTAATGAATATCACACATCATGCTTTCACATTAACTTAGTTCCCGTGAACTTCAAAGAGGTGCTACGCTCTCTAACTCAAAAAGGACTTAGGGTATTGGCTGTTGCTCATCGCTCAATGGATCTCCAGTGGCACAAATCTGAAAACATTGAAAGGTTAGTGAGTGGAACTAGTTAAAGTGTTAGTATTAATTTTCTGGCGTGGTCGGTGTTGAATCTTGTTTTCACACAATCAATTTTTACCTGTATGAAATGGTATCAGTCAAAATTGTAGAAGTATAAAACAGCTTTCAAATAGCAGTAAATCATCAGTTTCACAGCTGATTCATCACGGATATCAAACTGGAGTTGGTTCATATAAACATCAAGACTGTTTTCATGTTCTGCTTACAATATCTAATTGACTTTCCTAATCAAAGTTCTCAACTCAGCTTTTTATTTGGATTTCTCTCTCCTGAGGAATTATTTCCCTGCACAGAATAGTGTGGTTAAGCACATTGCCCAAACATTTATATTGCACAGAAAAACTGCAATCACAATAGTAAAATCCTCTTAGCTGAACATCATAGTTGCATATAACATGTAATATACCATAATGCCATTTGGTCTAAAGATTTGCTGCCTCAATAATTTCATTTCCAATATTATTTATCTCTTATGTGGATATACATTTATGTCTCAGTGTGTGAATGTATATTGCCTGTGCACATGTCAATGTGTGTGTGTGTGTATGTGTACAGGGAGCTGGTAGAGTGTGACCTTGAGTTTGATGGAATGATCATCATGAAGAATTCTCTTAAACCTGAGTCTGCACCTGTCATTACTGTCCTCAAGAATGCTGACATCAGGACTGTCATGGTTACTGGTAAGGAAGCATTAATTATAAAATGCGGTACGAAAGAGAAATGTGGGTGCACTTCACTTGTACTGAATACTTTAGTACATTATGAGACGTATAATCCCTTTTAAAAAATGAATAGTTCATATATACCCTACACACAACATTCTACACTGTTCTCTAACAATCCTATAGACATTGTCATTAATTAGAAGTTAAAGTATATTTAGCAGATCATCTGATAAGCCTTTCTGTTTCTCTGCTATTTTAAGATCCTATGACCCTCGGTTTATTATCTTTTCTTCCCTGTTCCCTGCAAAGGCACATAAATGTTCCTTTCTCACTTTAACTTAAACTCCCATGCAGGTGACAACCTGCTCACTGCAGTCTCTGTTGCACGTGAATGTGGTATGATTCCACAACACCATCAAGCCATTGTGATGAAAGCAGAGATCCAAGGTCAAGACTCACAACCTGCTGTTTCCTATGAACCACTAAATGCTGATGGCAGTGTTCCAGAGTGGCATGAAATGCAGATTGAACACTCAAAACCACAGGACTTCCACCTCATCATTGACGGGAAGTCTTTTGCTGTTGTCAAGGAACACTGCACTGAAGACCTGCTGAACAAGGTGCATTATTACTACAGCTATATTTCAATTGAAGTCACTCTCCATCCTTTTAGTTGCTCGTCAAAGGGACAGTATTTGCTAGAATGTCACCAGACCAAAAGGCTCAACTGGTTGTAGGGCTTCAAAATTTGGGGTACGCTAAGGTGTGAATATATGTGATCTTTGTTCAATACCATCCTACACATAGGTACGGGGTTAGTATGTGTGGAGATGGAGCCAACGATTGTGGAGTAAGTGCTCATGTACCAGATAGCACGTTTTGAGCATCTCTGGTCTCCAGGCATTGAAGGCCGCCCATGCAGGCATTTCTTTGTCAGAGGCAGAGGCCAGTGTGGCTGCTCCCTTCACTTCCAAAGTCCCCAATATCACTTGTGTGCCCAAAGTCATCATGGAGGGAAGAGCTGCCCTGACAACTATGTTCAGCGTTTTCAAGTTCATGTCCTTGTATGCCCTCACCCAGTTCATATCTGCAACCATTCTTTATGTGGTGAGCATAAAGTCTAAAATGGATATATAAAATGCACAGCCTGTAAGGTTGGAGGAGGAAGTTGGGGGGTGGTGGTGGGGAGAAAGGAACTATCTAGATGCATGGATGTTTATCATGTTTCATTACCATTGATATTTGTATGCATAACATTGGTGGGCCTATTATTAAAGGGTAATAACAAAAAACAGCCTCCTTTGAATATCTTAGAATGTACTTTTGTATACTTTAACAAGTTTGCACATATGTGCATCAGAAAGCTTGAAAAGTGTTAATCAGAGGAAGAGAGGGTCCATATGTTTTCATTATTTCTACTCTATTTTCAGATTGGAACCAATTTGGGAGACTTTCAATATCTTTACATAGACTTTTGGTTGGCTACTATATTTGTATTTGTCAGTAAGGGCATCCGAAGGATTTTGTACATGTACCATTACATGTCTCTAACTCTCCAGTGGGGCTCAATGCCGCATACCCTACCCTCGTGAAGCAGCGCCCAGAGGGACGGTTGGCCAGCGTGAACATGTTGGTGAGAATGGTGGTACATGTCGTGCTGATTGTGGGATTCCAAGTAGCAGCACTTTACTATCTGAAGAGCCCCACATGGCCCTGGTCTTGGTGAGTCATCATGGTCACCTGACTGATCAATCTTCTTGATTAGACTTGTTATCTTTTCTCAAGGTACAAACCTTTTGTTATAACAGACCCTACTGAGAGAGTGCCAGTGTGCTTTGAGAACACGATAATATTCACTATGGCCACCTTTCAGTATACAGGTCTGGCTTTGGCTCTTTCTATTGGCCCACCCTATCGAAAGCCTAGTTACACAAACTGTAAGCAATAAATTATGTTTCAGTTTTATTGTGACAGCTCTGTTCCTATCTGGAAACAGGGTCCTTCATGCTTTTATTGGTAATTATCTGCTTCACTAATGTCTACCTGATCCTCACTCCTGCTGACTGGCTACCTCCACTTCTGGACTTTATGAGTCTTAAACCAGTCCCCAGTATTACTTTCAGAGTGGGCATCCTTCTTTTGGACTTTGTCTACATTACACTTGTGTTCTTACTTGAGGTGTGTGCAAACACCAAAATTGCATGCCTGTGGTGTGCATATTGTCATAGTTGTTCTGTTCCTATCTCTAGACCTTTGTCATGTCAAGTAGACTTTTTCATCGTGCAGTCAAGATAATACGATGCAAGCGAAGACACAATAACCCCTACAAGCATGTTTTAGCAAGTATCGACCCTTCCTGGCCACTGAGTGAAAGGAGAGAAACAACAGCACATTTGTTTTAGATAATAAAGAGTACTTTTTGTATGAGAACTTGTGCAGGGAGTGTTATGATTCCAACCTAACATGCTTTCTTATATGTGTGTGAGTTACGTAGATATTTATGCAATGCATGTATGTAGCACTGCATTTCATAAACTTATTCCTCGTTCACAAAACTCCAAACATAGCCTCTATCTACACTATACAATGCTATGATCAAAGGAAGGGACAACCAAGAAATCAAAACAGTAAAATCCCAAAACAGCTTCAAAAAATACGACATTAAATTTACTGTTATGTGCAAAATGTTGTTTTGCAGAAGGAGTCATGCATGAGTTCTGACAACAGTAAAGTGTGTGTGTGTGTGGGGGGGGGGGGGGGGGGGGGGGGTCCTGCAAATTGTAGAACTTATCCATACAATGAGAAAGAAATATTGCAACAGAGTAATCTGCTCTTGGGTCTGTTGCTTCCCCTGCTTGAATGTGCTATCCATTCGTCAGTTCTATTAGGCCCTCAACATTTAATGTACTAGACAGGTCCCATATAAAAATCTTGCAAATTTGCAGAATACTCTGAAATGAATGCAGCTTAGGATTTTGCTATACAATGTGTAGTTTTAAATCCTCCCTTAATTTGTGACGAGGATACTAATCAAGTATTGAAGCAATTGGGTGAATGTACTCATTTTTTGAATCGTGCAGGCAGTACTGTATACCATACTACTGATCAAGGCTCAGTTTGATTCTAGCTAACATAGAGTCGATTTACCAGCTTTACATGTAGCTCCACTGAACACATGTACAATGCAATGTCAAGCTCATCAAGACAGCGTATTATAAAGTACAGCCTTTTACCACTAAATTGCTCTGACCTCTCTGAGCACTACTAACAACAAATAGTGTTAGTTTTCATTGCTGCCGGTGTAGACAACTGAAAGGTGCACTGCATATACTGTACAGACAATTGCTAGGAAAAAAATATTTATTCTTTGTTGTATACGAGCAGCTCCATATATAGTTAATTTATATGCTGCGTGTGTTTTGAAACGCTAAGAGCCATCTTCAGTAACCAAAGAGCTGAATTTGAACTGGGTCAATAAATTACACAACATAACTCATACAAAGGATGATTGAAATTGCAGCAATGCAGTTCCTTTTATAATATGTTTGCCGAGGAAGCAACTTTGAACAGAATGCATGGCTTTGCATGCAGAATGTACTTTATGATGATTCTTCATAACATACATTTGCGTTTGTGCAATTGATGTTGACTCATTAACAAATGCGCTATATGTGTGGTTAATAGAGCCTAATGTTAATTGATGCGCTAATAATAATTTTATCTTGCGTACCTTCATTAATGTTCATGTCCACCCTGCGGAGACTGATTCTTGGATCCGCCTTTGCGCTATATATATTATAATAATATTACAATTATAATTATACTGCACATAAATGTACATGTGCGAGACCTTTACGCTTATGACAAAGTGAATGGGAGTAAAATTTTATTTATCAGCAAATAGATCCGAAACACAGTGCCTATCATGCAAGCGTAACAATGATGTATTATAACTACAATAATCTAACTGGTGCCGTATCGTTTGAAGTACCAGTATATACCTTAGTATGTCATGAACACGACCACACTGCGCGTCTATTGCATACATGCAGCTTCACTTTATACATGTAATTTAAATTTAAAACAGCCTCAGTCTCTTTTCTTTCTTTGGCCTTCTCATTTTATTTGTCGCTTGCGTTTTCACATTTCCCGTGCATTCTTTTGAGACACGACTGTAAAACTGATCGAAGACTTTTGTGGACAATAAGTACGGACCCTATCGTGACTGGGTAGCTGAGGTCGGCCATATATCGTGCAAGCACAGTGACAATCTTGAAAACCATCAGGTTATTTTGCGAGGCCGAAGGTACAGCAATATAGAACACCGCAGCTGCTGTAGCTCTGAAAATGTTGAATTGCAAGATGTTAAAGACGTTAACTGCCAGCACGGACTTGACAACGTTCGATCTTTGGTCGTCAATGATGCACTCCTTTAACTTGCAATGTGTGAGTATCGAAGCCGTAATAATTACGATGAGTGGTAAGATGTAAGCAAAACTTATAAAAACAGCGGTGATACGCAATGTTTCTTTCTTATCCGTCACACACAGCGATCCCCGTATCTCCGACGTATTCTTTTCATTGAGAATTATAGCGCAAGGAATAGCCACACTGACTATGATTGTCACGCAAAGAGCTGCTGTCGTTTCTCTGATCGCAACTTTTTTCCCCCACTTCACTGAAACAAGTTGAAGCAAGGCAACTAGAGCGAACAAGGAGGATACGAGCATCTGGAAAATGCAGGGTACCAGGGTGCTTGATACGTTGGATGGATACGAGGTACAGTTCCCCATTGTTGAGAAGCCAGTAATGAGGCTAATATCCCAAAGTATTCCGTACGTCAAAGGCGCTAGCATGCAGGCGCAGGTCGTAACAAAGTATAAGAAAAGGATTGGGTTGATTTGTGCAGTCTTTTTGTCTATCATTAGCTTCCACAAAAGTACGAGAACAGCCATTCCTATTGTCAGCGAAGGCGCGAATACTAACACCAAGTGTGCAATTCCAAGGCCACTCCATATGGCATCCATATCTATGCTCGAATTCGTTTCGTTTAGTGCCATTTTGCTCGAATCTTGCAGAGTCTTTTAGTTCTGTAAAAAATAATAATAATAATAAAAAAGATAACACGTATAGTTTTCAGTACTGCATGATTATGGTGTGTACTGAACAGCAGTTTTGGTCTCCTATAACGGTGGTTAACATGACGTGACATTCATGTGGGGTGCATTATAACACGGAATTCTTAGTGTAGTTCTACCAGAAATAATGCTTCCTCTGGCATACATGATTCAGTTGTGAGTAAAAATAACACCAGGAAGGTGTGCCGATGAAACACAGCATTTCTTACTAGTACTCGGTAATAAAGAAAATCGAAAAAAATTTACCTAATGTATACATGGGTAAGGGTTGTCAACGACAGCGAACCATTTGTGTTTCATGGTTTAAATCTTCATGTGCATAATTTGCATACATAATGGATATTATTTATAATAATGTTATGTAGTGCGAATCACTCACTGTTGATCGGGCAGTGACTTTTATTACAATAACGATAAATGCACGTTCATATGATCTCATTGCACTCAACATTTTTGGAGCTGCATGCTACTATTTCACCTTCCAATACCGGTATTGTAGACAGACATCGATTCTAATAAATGCACCCCTAAACTATATGCCTTAGTATGTTGACAACCCCCCCAAAACACATCTATAGCTATATTATGACGCTTTATCAGTTATTGTTATATTGCATATCAAGCAAAAAATTAATCACGTACATGCTGGAAATGCACACAATCTATAGTTGGGATTGTCCGCGAAAAGAGACCTAACGCATGCAATATAATATTTCCAGTATACGCATGTTGAAATGTATGGCTAATTAAAAATTCAGAGCCTTATAACCCCATGACAGATACTCAGATTCTCAGTGCATAAGAAGCAGTGTGTAGAGGACATTTCAGACCAAGAATATCAAATAATTTGAAAAAAATGCGTTGTGGGTCCCTTTCGCGGAAACGATCCCAGTTATTCATTTTATCGTGCTTGTTATTCTAGACCACAGTGCATGCTGCACGTTCACATAGTCTCAAAGTACTCTACAAACTTCAACCAGGACAAAACACTTCCTTCCTCATCAAAAGATACCAGAGCATCTGACAGGCTAGATGGGCTCCAAGAATGTCCAAATTTGGCAAGAAGGAACACCACTGAATGAGGCGGTACCATTTCTGTGAAAGAGTTCACACTTGGCTAGGCTGATGCGGAGGCCCATGCAGGACAGGATCTATCTCTTCAATAAGGTGTATAATATAGCACGCAGCGCAGCTGAACGATTACCAGCTAGAACCCATCATCTAGGTACCATGTCTGGAGGATAACATTATTGTAGTCGTCATTTGCATCCATCCTGTATACTATCCTGCAATGCAGGAACCAGCGGAGAACGCTTAATCATATACAATCTGCCGGACTAACATTGAACAAGGAGAAATGCTTATTCTCCAGACGAAAAATTCACTTTCTGGGCCATGTTATTGACAGTTCTGGTGTGTACCTGACCCTGAGAAGATTGCAGCCATCAAGAACTTGCCTCCGCCAGAAAACATCTCCGATCTAAGACGTTTCATGGGGATGGTGACTCAACTTGGGAAGTTCACACCAAACCTGGCAGAGTTAAGTCAACCGTTACAACCAAATTGAATGGTTCGCAAAGATCAAAACAGAACTGACCAAACCAACCGTACTTTGCATTCTACAATCCTGCAACAAAAACCAAAGTATCTGCCGACGCCTCTTCACATGGTCTCGGAGCCGCTGTCATTTTGCAGATGGTAGACAATGCGTGAAACCAGTAGCTTTTGCATCTCGTTCCATGTCGTCAACTGAAGTGAGATACGCACAGATTGAGAAAGAAGCACTTGCAGCTACATGGGCATGCGAAAGATTCAGAGATTACTTGGTTGGGAAACGGGTTTTGCATTGAGACGGACCACAAGCCATTAGTTCCACTCTTGAATTCAACACATCTTAACAATCTTCCACCCCGAATTTCGCTTCTGGCTCCATTTTGACTATGACATTGTTCACGTCCCAGGAAAACTCTTGTATACTGCAGACACTCTCTCACGTGCACCAACAGCGTTGCCAGATAATGACTCGAATGCACTCCAGGAGGAGGTAGAAGGGTTTGTGTCTAATGTGACCAAATGCCTGCCAGCGATGGAAAGCAAATTGCAGAGCTATCGTTCATCTCAAGCCTCTGACCCGGAGTGTGCTCAAATCATGAAAGCCATACTGGATGCACAGGGGGCATTTGACAATACAGGAAGGTCTGTTCTTTTTCGGGAGTCGTATTGTTGTTCCAAGGGCTTGCCGTAAAGAACACTTGATAAAATCCATAGTGGACACATCGGGATCCAAAGATGCAAACTGAGGGTGCAGCAGTCTGTTTGGTGGCCAGGTGTTTCTAACGAAATTGAGAACTTAGTAAAACAATGCCGTATCTGTGCTAAAACCACAACTACTCATAAAGAGCCCATGATTGTCTCCCAACTCCCTTGGCAAAAGGTTGGGTCAGACCTATTTGAGTTGCGAGGACAATCCTACATTGTCCTAGTGGATTATTTCTCCAGATTCCTAGAAGTGGTCAGACTAGCAACAACAACCACATCAGCAGTTATCGGTATTATCAAGGCAGTGTTTTCGAGACATGGAATTCCAGCACTGTTGATAAGCGACAACGGACCACAATACCAGTCGCACGAAATGAAAGAGTTTAGCCAGTCATATGGGTTCATACATGTGACCTGCAGCCCTCGTTATCCCCAATGGAGAAGCAGAGCGTGCTGTCCAAACAACTAAGCGACTCCTCGAACGGTCAGAAGATCCTTATCTAGCAGTCCTGAGCTACAATGCCACTCCAATGCCTTGTTATATTCTCTGCCCATTGGAATTGTTGATGGGGAGAAAGCTCTGTGCCACACTCCCACAGACAACTACAATTTTAATTCCAGGATGGTCTTTTCCTAAGAGGGGTTCACGGTGAAAAAACAGAGAACTGAAAAGGAAGCAAAAAACCTATTATGATCAGCGACATCGGACTTGCCCAAAAACACCATTGGAGGATGGTGCAGAGGTGTGGCTATCAACAGATGGGGACAAGGTGCCAGGCACTGTCACAGCACCCGCCTCCACACCGAGATCATATTTGGTGCAAACCCCCATGGCCAGTTGAGGAGGAACAGATCACACCTAACAGAAATCCCCCAGTCAAGGATGCTGCTGAGATCTCAACTGAGGACCAACCTTCTCAACCTGATGAGAGTGAACCTCTACCACAGGCACCACCCAGGAGCCCTATCATGGCACGCTCTCAAACCAGAACAGCTATAAGACCTCCTCTTCGATTCTAAGAGGGGAGATGTAGTGCGATGTATCATGTGATTATATTAACCCTTGTGAATGTGCCTCGTGTCATTCATTATATATTGTAATACTAGTCTCATTATATTACATGCTGCACTCCAGACTCTGAGCTGACCTGGCTAAGTGTGTGTCACAACAGCACTCAACAGACTAACTGCAGTGTCCTTGGAAAAGGATCACAGAATGGAGAGGATGTTGAAGCCTGGCAGCAGTAAACAAGGGCAGATTGGACAGCAGCTGCTGGGACTAACTGTTCCAGGCAGCTGGGGTGTTTGGCTTTCAAGCAGCTACCATGTGGACACATTGTTTCAGGCAATACCACTGGACTGCAAGACATGACATGCTTCCCCATAATGTTTCAACTGTGCTGGTTGACCAGTATCTCTGTCGTAGTTGACTGACAGGCTGCTAGCCTGACAACTTTATACAGAGCTAGTTCTGTCACATGCATTCGCACGACCTACAGCGAGAGTGCACTCCATTGCACTTGCTGCACAACATTAAGCAGTGTTGTGACACTTTATTATAGCAATTTTGAAAACAACTGATTACAGTATACAATAATACAGGTTGTACAAAACGCTGCAATGGATGCTCGCACATGCATCCTTACCCCATGATTTAAAAAAAAACGCACAACAATGTTCAGTAATGAAACCTATGTACTAATTATATTTTCATAGCTCATATACTCTATATCATGAGACAGAAAATGCTTTACTTTATAAAAAGTTTCTGGTCTTGCAATTGTACAAATGTATTCTGCCATTTGGTAACTCATGTGCAACGCTTCAACATTAAATTAAGGATCGAAGATTGAAGCAACGCTAATTCTTGGTGGGACCGAATAAATTACGACGAGGAAAATATCACAGAAAATATGTTCCAATTAATACTGCAACCAGGATAGTACATGGTAATTTACGCTAATGGATCGCCGTACATTCATATAAAATGAGCATCTTAATACAAACACTTACCAGTTTGTGCCGAAATGATTTAAATGTATTATAACAGTCATGCAATAAAAAGATTCTAGGATGAAATTTACATTTGCCGCGCGGAGTTAGGCAGATGAGACTGCAAAGTGACGGCGACCAAACCTTGGAACAAATGACTATATTTTGCAGGTGTTCCGATAAAATAGAAAAATAGCCCCCGGTTGTTTTTTCTCAGTTCTTAAAGTTTATCATATCTGGCACGCGGTTGAACTGTACTGTACATTTGGAGATAATTAATACGTAATAACGGTGCAGCCGCGATTTTCTTCATATCTAAATCCAATTCACTAACAAAAGGCCAACGAAGTGCATACTGCATAAAGAAAAGAACCGAAATGGCAAGACTGACTATGGCAGATCCGAGGGGGGGTGGTGGGGGGGGGGGGGGGGGGGGGGTGTGGGATGTAGTCTCGTTCCCAGACCAATATGACGCAATGTTTATCGCTCCAATGTATAGGGTCTGGGGACGAGACTAGGGGAGGGCGGCTGGGACCTCCAAGCAAGCAAGGCTAATTAATTATGCATACCAATACTATAGTAATAATTATAATCTCTGCTATTGATGAGTGCAGGCATGTAAGAAAGTCCGAGCGTTCGTTTGCATTAGTGCTGAGGAGATTTCGTTCCAGTGGGGTCATTTGAATAATGACTAGGGGGTCAGTGTGTTGCTAACCCCCATGTGAATCCACAGACGTAAGCACAAACGCTGCGTGCGCAGGTCATATACACAACGCAATCGCCATTTTTAAATGTACTACGTAACTTTAAATATGTCTCCCTTCCGACCCCTTCCCACCTGCCATACTAAAATCAGATATTTATATGACGTCCCTGGCCTGTTTCATTCAGGTTTTAGATTGCTTGCAAGTTTATTATGTCATTAACAATTAATTATCATGTATTTGAATTCACTACAGCATGTGATCGTAGGTCTTTTCTTTAATCTATGATGTGATCGATGGAGTTGAGGGATTGGAAACGATCGAGTCCTAATCAACATCAGTTAACACATCCACTCCACGCTACAGCACTTAATAGATTTCCACAAGGGTGGTGGTTGGTGGAGCGGTGGTACTGTGTAGTATTGATCTATTGTGATGATCGATCCAATGTACAGTATGTGCAGTAATTTTATGCTCCCAGCTAGTGATTACATTGTCTAAAAGCCCAAACAGAATCTCCGTCCCCCAGTCTCGTACCCAGACCCAACTGACATTATTATGTAACATTAAAATGCGTAGCACCAATCAGAATGCTGCTTCATTGTGACGTCACTCCCGCTGGAGCATGTATCTGATGGAGATAGCTGGGCGTGATAGCTTGTGTGCAATGGCAGTTCCCCAATCACCTGTTTTTTATCACCAAAGGTTTGGCCCTATGGTGCAAAAGGATTGAAAGGTGAAGCAGTGCTGGGGAATGGAAGTGAGCTGACTGGGCTCATTATAACGGCGCCGTGATGTCACAATGAAGCAGCATCCTGATTGTTGCTTCAAATTTTACAAACAACACTTCATGTGACTTGTTTCCCACCACCATACTTAGCATGCTCACATAAGAGGGTCTGGGGACGAGACTGCTTGGATCCAGATATGCAGCTAAGTGGAACTTACACTATGTTCCATGTACGATTGTCGAGAATATTTCTAATTTTCTTGTACAGTACAACATCGCTGATAAATAAAACAATGCGGTGAAAATGTGTCCTAGTGTGCCAGTTTAGGTCGGAGATGGAAGTTACGATTTCTTAAGGCCAAGACATATGTCGAAGATGTTGGTTCAGGGCAAGGTTGCTCAGCATCACCAGCTCCTTGGCACAGACGGGACACACAGTTGTGATGCCAACTCTGGTGGCACCTGCCTCCAACATCTCCTTGCACTTCTTTGGTTGAGGCAGTGCCACCTGATCCTGCACAGAGTCACCCTGTTGTGTTGATTGTTGACTTTCAGTGCGCACATCATCGCCACTGTAGTCGTCAATTACAATGGGACTTTCTTGGGTAGTTGGAGCTGCTGTCCTAAAGTCAAGTTTCCTTTGCTTGGTACTGCATCCAGGAGCTAGGCGTTTCCCACCTCCCAACAAGCACCCTGGGGGTTCCTGCACCATGCGTGATGGTGCTTGGCTACAAGGATCAACAGAACCCGGAGTTGCAGATGGCTTTGACTGGAAAAAGTGCTGTATTGTGATTGGAGGGTTCAGGGCTCTTGAGAGCGCCTTTCTATTGATGGGGGTTTCTGACTCAACCAGGAGGTCTTTGGACACAAACGGCAGACAGGAGTGGCTAGTGTCTGTTTGTTCATTAGCCTACAAAAAGCAGAAAGCACGAGCATATTAGGGAGGGGCTTAGGGTAATCCTTAGGGTATACAGTACAGTGTGGTAGCTATTCCTGTAATTAATGTTGATGATTTAGAACACACATTAAATTCAACCAATTCGACCAAGAGAATCGATTGTGGTACTTTTCCGATTACGAACAGTTAGTGTCAAATTTGCAAACTGATCACTGATGTATAGAATTGATACCCATATTGGTGTAAGAGTGTAAGGCAAAGTATCTAGAAATCAGTACCAACTACAATGTACTATTGCATTAAATTAGTTGCATTTATTAGAATGTAATAAAAGATTACATGAATAATTGATTTACTTGAATTTGTATGTTGCTAGTGAATAATAAAAACTTGTTCACATTTGAACTGACTGAGCTCACATTCAATAGCTACACCTTTATGTTATATTATATGTGAATGTGAAATTTAGCATTCCAAATTCTTCAAAACATAACATGAACCAAATAGGTAGTCACAATTATACGCATATATGTATAAATTAATTGAAAAACCCACACTTTTGTTATAAAGCTATTGCACTCTGAACAATAATACCTGTGAGAGACATGATTGGTAGGAACGGGAACAGACATTGGGAGTTGCTTACTTCACTTGACTGAGCCCGGCTCAGTGTTCCTAGCATCAGTTCCACTTCATAAATCAGTGGGAGGGGGTACCGAACTCCAATAATCCTCTGTCCCTCATCCAACTGTACTCGTACAACTCTCAGCGTCCTTGCGTCCCTGGGGAGCTCCAATTTGGATGCATTTCTGGAGAGAGTGGCCTCTAGGAGTGACAGTAGTGGGAGGATCCCTCCCGAGAGGAGGTGGATGTGTGTGAGCCTGGACCCAACTAGGCACAACCCAACCAGGGATGGCACCAGGAAGTGCACATACATGTAGGTGAGGAATCACAAGGGTGCAGAGGGGTGAAGGAGGTGGAGGTGGTGTCAGTACAAAGACCACAGGTTGTCTGCCACTAACTTGTGCAGTCAGGAGCGTTTTTGCAGCTGGAGCCATGGATACAGTGCTCTTTGGTGCTCTCATACTGTGCCCTCCAGCCTGGCTCTGGTACGTTCGTGCACAAACCCCATATGGATAGTACAGAATACACTGCCATGCATTGTACCTTACCAGCTAACTCTGGAGTGACAGGAATGTACTTGAGCAAAAGGTCGGATCTACTTTCTTCATAAAAGGAGCGACCAGTGTTTGGTCTGTGGTTGCACAGCATATGTGCGTGTGTGTGTGTGTATACATGTGCAGGTGCACGTGTGTGTGTGTGTTCACACCAGTGGAGCAAAGTAACAGAGAAGATAAACACTGAGGTGTGTAACGGGGTTATGAATCACCTAATGACACTGAAAAGAAGTGGTGAGTTCTCTTTCTGTATGGCCAAAAGGTGCAGCTGATGGCGGTACTGCTCCCGCTTCGAGTGGTAAAACCCACTGCCCTGCCCAGTGGCTGTTCTGGCCATCTCTGCAGCCTCTTCCCAACTCACGCCACGATCTGCTACTACATGGGTGTGACTACAGCGAAAAATTATTTTATTTTATTTATTTTATTTTGGGGGGGGGGGGGGGGGGGGGGGGGGGGGGGGAACATAATGTTCTGCTGCTGGGAAGAAATGGAAGGGCTCACTATGTAGGTATGTGTGACAGCCTGTGTTGGGTGAAGACCTCGCGTGGTGAGCCCAAAAGCTGGATTGACTTTGCCACTATGTCAGTCACTCCTTCACTAAATCGCCCTTCTCTCTTGGCGATAGCAATGACAGTGGTGAGACATTCAGAGAAATAGGAAAACACCTACAGCAAACAGCAAGGAAGGAAAAGAACAACTTTGGTAATTTCACCCGAGGAGTAGTACTGAGAGTGCTTTCATGCCCACACACACCTTCGGTATGAATCGCATGCGAAATGCATACTGAACAAAACAAGAATGGCTTCATCATTGGGAATGATGTTATAGATTGGTTAGCCTTGTCGCGCTCATTTTGCATAAAACATTTAACACCTGAAGGCTATACTCTAATAGCTTCCTGATTTTACTATGTCCGTGCATCAGGAATAGTACCCTCACCAGATCTGCATTTTAAACTATGGAACCTAAAACTTATGTCAATTCAAATTACTCCATCACACAGACACACAAATTCAGAGTACATTACAGGTGAGCTTCAATTCAGTATATGCAGAACAGCATTGCTGATGTCAAAACTACAACAAAAACCCACACAACAAAAACAGCAATGAAAATCATTAATGTCACAGAGGAAGTGTGAACATATAACACCAGTCTAATGCCAAAAAAACATTACAGGTTGGAACGGATGATGTTTCAAACGAAAATAAATGTGAATGCATGTACACTGCACATGTTGTGTACAATCTGTCCTTATGCACAATTTCCTTAGATGTGCCATGCACTTTCAAAATTGATAAATTGAATATCAATTCTGTATGTTACACTATACTTAGCACACGTATGCACATCCTACTATCCTTCACACAACACCTAGCCACAATATTATAATCATGCACTAGAGTTGTGAATATTAATTTTAAATACAAGTAAACACCTCAAATGTAACAGTGTATGCCCATTGCAAAACAGTCAAGCACAATTTTGAAACAGTCAAATAAAAAAAAGCACCAATTCTGACACACAATTAGATACAATTTCGAAATTGCGCAGTGTTAGAGCACAAACTGACGACAGTACATGCAAATCAAACATTTGCACTCTGTAAGTTAAAACAAAAGTGCAAACAAATAATGAGCAATGAGATACACTCACGTACCAGGTTTTGCTGATGGACTTTCAGTCCTAGTATGCGATTAAGGAATCTACTCACATCCCCTACCTCGTCTCTGACCAGGACATCAATCTCGTGCAAGCTACCCTGCAAGGTTATTGACCCGATAAGTTAACAGATGCATGGCACCAGATGAGCAGCACAACCTGTATCCACGAATGGCAAACATCCCAAGAGAGGTCAGATGACAGACCAGCGTCCTCAATCACTTTCGCAAGCTCAACTCCAGCAAGCAATTCGCCCTAAGTGCACACATACACTGGTTCTCCTTTTCACCATTCCAATTGCTCCTCACCTTGACAACAGCATTGCACATGTGTCTCAGGGCTGCACGACCGTACTGAGTGTCAAAGTTGAATTCTTCAAATTCAACACCAGTCGCAGCCCGGCGATCTCCTTTGGTTAGAGCACCTGATTTAGGGAAAAAAACAGAAGGTGGGAAAGGGCCTATTAAAGTAACACAGATCCATATCATACAGTCCAACGTAAATGCTCAAATGCATAAACAAGTGTTTGGGTTTCTTGAGTGTCCACAAATGAACAAAGACAAAAATTCAAAAACAAGACCATGTTGTCTGAATTAATATACAGTATTAGGGAGGGGTCTAGGACCAAATCTTGTATATGACAAATAAAAGATGTGCAAACATGTTGATAGCAGTGTATATATGTACATCACTAGTAACATTTCGTGATTGTGCAATACAAACTAACATGTACTGAGAATACTTCATTATGAAAGTATTCAAGAGAAACCGATTCATGTTACTTTATTTTTCAACATCATACTTGAATGTAAAATGTAATCATGGAAAACCTTTGGCACTCGAATTGTAGTTTGTGGGATCGTTTCTGTGAAAAGGGACCTAATGCATGTTTTTTCAAGATTTCAAATTTATTGATATTTTAGAAGTCTGAAATGTCCTCTACACATTGCTTCTTACGCACTGACAATCGGAGTATCCGTCATGGAGTTGTAAGGCTCTGAAATGTTAATTAGCCATACATTTCAACTCAAGCATTACATTTCTATTGCGAGTACTGGAAATTTTATAATGTATGCGTTAGGTTCCTTTTCGCGGAAACAATCCCATGTAATGGAAGAAGCTGGTGATGTCTATAGGTGCATGATTCGAAAGGTGCGGCATGTAAGGGGTTACCACGTACACCATGCTTAAAGACTGCAGTAGTTTGAGTACAACTATGATTTTATCCTATAAGAATTCTGTTTGTTAAAACATTTCACATACATCCGGCAACAAGAACAATTCTGCTGACAACATGACAGACTGCAAGCAAGTGACTGCTGATGTGTAATACAACGATACACTCTTTATATACATGTACATTGTTTGTATGCATGTACAGGACCTGCATTCAGACAAGAAAATGTTTATTCTGTGCTATTGCACAAACTCACCCAAAGTTTGTAACCTTTTGGCCACAGCTGATGCAAACCTTCTCTCCCCTCCAAGATTCGTCGTTACCAGTTGGTACAAAGGACCACTTCAAACATGGTCATGTATACAGTGCACACATGTGTGCATGTATGGGTATGCATGCGAATGTGTGTGTGTATGAATGTGTATGTGTGTGAACGTGTATGTGTGTGAACGTGTATGTGTGTGAATGTGTATGTGTGTGAATGTGTACGTGTGTGTGAATGTGTATGTGTATGAATGTGTATGTGTGTGTGAATGTGTATGTGTACATGTACACGTATGTGTGCGAATGTGTGTATGTGCGTGTGCGGAAGGAATATACATCACTTGAGTCTTCCTCAAACCAATGCCATGCATGTATCCCACCTGGCCTGGTTGGCTCTGTGTGTCCTACCGAGCTGCTGTACAGCCTTGTCTGCACTCCATGGGAGCTCCATGGTCAGGTGCAGACGTCTGCGTTGATTGGCCACGTTCAGGTCAGCATGTAAGGAGATGCCTGAGGAAATGGGTTACCAAACCCTTATAAGGAAGGGTAATTTTATCCCACAGACTAATAGCAGTGATATAGCAGTCGTTATTACCACTATTTCTAGATACCAGCTAGCCCATTTCTGAAAATAAGCGTTTGAGTGAGTTATTGATTCAGATAGCCAGGATTGGTTTAAATCTACAGTGTACAAGAATAAATACTTCTACAAAAGGAAAGAAGTTGGACCAGAAGTGGTGCTAAGTACTTTTTCCAAACACAACATGCTCTATTATGGTGCAAACAGCAACAGTGTTTCTTGCTCCTTCTCTTGTGTGAAGCCAATGAAAGAGAATTATAAGCCATTTTTGCTGATGGAAACACATTTTCAAACTGGAGAGATGCAATTAGGTAGCCATGAAAGCTCATCCACATGCACCACAAAGTCAAAGTTAAAAGTCACACTAGCCACTACTGATGGTATCAGTGAGAGTCTTATTCCTCGCAGCATCGACTACATCTAAATATTTTCATCGACTACATCCGAGGGGGGGGCAAAAAACAAAGTGGAAGACACCATCCTCCAACTTTGAAGAGCTCGTTGAGAGCATTACAAATATGCTATTATTTTTTGCAGGGGGGTCTAGGAAAAAAAGTTATGAGGTGTCAAAGTTTGGGGGGGGGGGGGGGGGGTCTATGCCTTAAATGAATTTTTTGAACAAATTCATAACATTTATAAATTATTATTTTTTGCAATTAGCGGACAACATCATACAGTTCGTAGTGTTCATAGGTTTTTTATGCGTGCGAAGATATGGTTTAAGTCAACTATCTGCCCAGTAGCGCGATTCTATATTATTATTTGTACGGAAATTAGCCGGTGAGGGCCACTGAGGGCCAACTGTACTTGTCACGTGATTGAGGCTAATTTGCAAAACCACACACTTTCATCATGAATATAACTATTTGCGATCGTTGCAACGCACAGCTTCAAATACCGCTGATAGACGAGATCAATCTACGACAGCACCAACAATCCAAGAGTTGCAAAGCGATTGCTGCTAAGGTAAAAGCTAGCGCTAGTCAGCCAAAAATAACTTCGTTGTTAAGACATGTGTTTGCAAGTCCAGCTGCAAGTGATGCTACAGCAGCTGCTGTGCAACCCGTAACGCCTATTTCCAGTCCGTCTTCCACATCTGCAGAAGAGATTGTGGGTGTGGAAGTGGAAGCAGAAGGTGAGCATGATGCTTGTAAATCCCTTGTAGTCCAGTTCCGAAGATGTGAAGGATATTTGCCACCAGTACCTCAGCCTTTTTCCAGCAATTGGCCTTTTGCAGCCCATGCCAACATCAACCCTCCGTGCACATTTCATCAATCAGGTCTGAGGGCGCTAGACTGTGCAGGTTTTGCAGGGGTTGGTGCTACGTGCTATGATGCATGCTCATGTCATCAATACAGTCAATAGTATATAGTGTATCTATGCAAGTTTGTGCGCGATTGCATTATTATTATTAATAGAGGTGCGGTCAATTGTCAATTACGTAATGATTTTTAAGGGGCGTGGTCTAAAATGGGCGTGTTCGTAGGCGGAGGGGGGGGGGGGGGGGGGGGTTGACCTGGACCTTGATTTTAAGAATTTTTGGGATGGTGTCTATAACTTTTTTTTTTGCCCCCCCCCCCCCCCCCCCCCCCCCCCCCCCCCCCCCCCCCCTCGACTACATCTAAATATTTTCATCAACTACATCTAAATATTTTCATATGGGTTGAGCTTGCTTAGTACTGCTTCAAGTGGAAATGAAATACATATTTGGTTCTGCCTGTTCAAAGGGGACAAAGAATCTTTTTTGGGCCCACAGGAAAACAACATCATTTTGAGTGAAGTTTTGTTGTGTAGCAAATAGCTTCAGAATGTTTGTTTTTACGTTCATTATCTCAAAAAAGAAAACTGATCTGTGTATGAAGATAGAATGGTTGTCCCGCTACATGTTACCCTAATCAGGAACATTACCCGATCGATAACATTATGAAACTCGCTGGATTTCATCTTGACAAAATTTCATTCTGAAGTTATTAACCTTTAGGAATAAGTACCTCTTTATACTACAAAGCAAGAAGATGGTTTCTAGTGGATGCCATTCATGTGTACAAAGACACACAGTGCACACCCTTAGACATATCCAGTTGAGCTGTTGCATGGATGCACAACTATTCTAGTTTAATAAGAGACCAAATGCCACACATCTAAATTATAGCGCATCTTCCAAGCAACCTGTCCAAGTTCAGTCTACAGTACAATGGTTGCAGACATGAGGAGGGCATCCTTTGTTGAAGTCAGACTATGGTATGGGTATTTCACTCGAGTGAGCATACCAAAAGTATATCAACTCTTGTGTGTATCAAGTACCACTGTTTAATGCATTGCATTCTAGGAAAACTTATTCACAAAATGCAATTTATGCCAAAGTGGAAAGGATGTATGCTAATAAGATAGCACAATGAAATGAATTGATGGAGGATCACTTGATACTACAAATGTGAGTTTGTACTTCACCATAATATACATTTCTATTACTAAACTACCATTACTCATTTTCATCAAAGGAAAAGATATCATTGTATGCGAGACTGACTAAAACATCATGTCAGTTATAACCAATGGCATGGACCAAAACAGCAGGCAGCTTCCACACACCACGCAGCTGCACAAGTCAGATGCTAATCTATGGCACTTTCGGACTCACTCACCGGTGCTATTGGAACCTGCATCAGCAAGGTTCCATATATACTAAATGGAAACAAAGCAGCATTAACTGTAGGGGGGGGGGGGGGGGGGTGGTAATTGCAAAATAATAACTTATTGCTGAATTGGGTCACGTCCACTTGTGTAGTTGTTAACTGACATATGTAGATGAAATTCAGTATAGGATGTGAGTGTCTATTGTGAAATAAACACCCCACCTTCTGCAAAAAACCACACCAGTCATCATCTCCTTTTGTAATCATGACAAGTGGTGAGACTGTAAGTAGTGGGTGCAAAACCCAATCCAGAGCAGAGACAAGGCGTTCGATGCTGATAGGGATTTTGCCCCATCCAAGGACTTCCAGCCTTCCACCAAACTGCCCACTATAAAGAGCGTAATAGGGATGTTGAGATACCATCTGGAGAGAGAAGGTAAGGGCACAGTGACAAATACCATGGCTGTCAGGGAAGTTGCAAACCAAGTATATGCGAAGTGCTTCCATGACACTGCCTTCTGTGTATCAGTTTCCACCATTCAGAGGAGGGTGGAGAAGCGTTCAGTGTTGGGAGGATGAGTATATGGTGAGTCAGGCAAAGAAGAATCAAAAGCTGTGAAAGAGTACAAGGAACTTTTTACAAAGCAAAATGAGCTGTTTGATGTGTACGCAGAAGACCCAGAAATAAGAAAGAAACTAGAGAAGGAATGGGAAGTGAGCATGAGTGAAATGGAAATACAAGTATTATTAGGACCAGAAGACAGAAAGGAAGAGAAAGAAACCTTTGATGAGGGTCCTACTGCAGCCATTACAGGAGATAATGCAGAACGCACTACTTCCAAAGCAAAAAAGCGAAAACTGTACATTGAGAAGGTAGATACACAAATTGATCCTCTGCCAAGTGAGTATCGGCACATCAGAAGTTCAGAGTGAAAAGTTAGAGATGATTTTTACAAGACTGTTGCCAATTTGTTTGGAGGAGGGCTATCCTTAAAGGAAGTATCAACTGCTGTGATTGAGGTGGGCAATGGGATGTTTGGAAGGAAATGGAAGAACCCTGAAGGCTCAGAGGAAAGCTTCGATATTGACACTTTGCCAAACATAAGGAACATCAGGATAGCTTTGCAGCAGATTGAGACACAGAGCCTATCTCTTGTTGTGGACATGCTCATGATGGAAAAGGAGAAAGGGAGAATGGTGATCCATGCCTCAGACAGTACAACAAAAAAGGGGGTGGGTCAATTTATAGTGCAGGGTCTGCATGTAGGACAGGATTGTCCCTACCCTCTGCCCATCCTTAGCATCCACGGAGAGACAACTGAGAATATTGCCATGCAGGTGGACATGGGGATGGAGATGGTGGCAGCAGTGAGAGGTGTGAAGGTGGAAGAGATTTACAAGTTGGTGGACACATGCATCACAGACAGTACAGAGCACAATAAAGGATTTGCTGAGCTTCTGGCTGAAATGTATAATCTGGAAAAACCTGCTGGACAACTCTTTTGTGGAACACACACTACCCTGGGCTTCAGTTCAGCGATGAACAAGGTGGTTAGGATGTTGGAAGCAGATATGAAGATCTCTCAGATACTTATTGAGTTAGATATTATGATGCTAGAAGGTGGGATTCCCATGAGGGTGAGCAATGGAAGGACCCTTACCTGAGACAGGACAGAGGGGATTGGGACAGATATAGAGAATGGAACAGAATGAAAGAAGGGAATAGAAGACATGATGTATTTAGTTGGAGCCAGAAATTGAAGAGTGCAAATTTTTAGAGTCCCTCTACATCCCCAAAAAGAAAAGTGCATCAATCGAGGGTGTAGAGGATTATCATAGTGTCCTTAACTGGACACACTTTTTACATGATCAAGTCCTGAAGGCTTCCTGGTAGAATTAGAGATTGACACAAAAATTCCAGCCTGGCTGGACAAGCTCTAGACATGTGCCTAAAAACTGGTAGCTCACACAAGCCCTGGAATAGAAACAAAGAGTTCATTTACTTTTTGGAGCAGAGGAATGTATCCAGTGTCCTTTTTGCTTACAAAGATAATCGATCTGGCTGTCTTTCTAGAGCGGCAGCAGTTCTTGTGTACAATTTTGACCACCTTGTGGAGTTTCTGAACCAGAACACCCACATCAACAACCGCCTGGCCTGCTTAGTTCGAGAAGTAATGGAGCTCCCCTACCTTAGGGTCATTCTGGTGGTGTTTGCCTGCTTGGGAGTACATCTAGTGGAGCACTTCTATGCTAGAACCATAGAGAAGGGAGCCACTCATACCAAGCTCAGGGATTTCTACAAGGGTCTCCACATCAGCCTGGGCAAACCAGTAAGTGAACAGTACACCAGATTCACAAAACCAGAATTCAGTGGAGTTTCTGAGGAGTTGTTCCAAGGTGTAAAAAATAACTACAAGCCAGAGGTGCTGAACTCTGTATCAGAGATGGCAAATGAGTACACAGAGGATGTGGTCAAACTGACCAACCTAATGCTGTCCCATCTGCAACAGGTACTGGCAAGACAGAGGAGAGACTATGGAATTGATGAGGAGTCATTCCCTCAGCAGTATCCAGTGGAGGAGGAGGCAAGCAACATAGATGACACACCTGTGAGCAGACCAAGGCCAACTTTGCAAGAGGGTCCACTGAGAAGCAGGAGATGGCTCAGAGACAGGAGAGAATAAGGCTGAACATGTTGAACTGCCTTAAGTCTTTAACTGGTCCCTTCACTGATGCTGTTGAGGTGGAGAAGTACTTAGCAGAACCCACCCTCAGTGAAAAAGTGAAGCAACAAAGACTGAAGTTGGAGGTTCAGTTTGCCAGAGAGAGCACTACTTTACTCCCTAAAGTTGACCCACTTTTTTCGTATCCAACTCACGCTACCTAATGGAAAGAGAAGGATGAAGACAGCTGTAGAGTATGGTGAGTCTCTCATGTGTTACCTAGGCAGGCTAAGTGATAGGTCAATGCTGGAGTATGGAAAATTTCAGGAGTGTCTAGACAAGTTGGTTGAGTATTGAAAATGATTTCATTGTATGCATCTTTATAAGTATTAATCAATGTTAGCTCCTACCATAGCACTATGAATTACCGAATGCTTAAAAATCTATATAAACAGAAATTTAGCAAAGGTGGGGTGTTATTTTCAAGGAAAAAAATATTTTTTTTTACGCCAGAAATCTTATTTCCTTATGGGGAATGAACTCCCAAGTGGACGATCTGGAATTCGAAAGTCATGAATACCCCCCCCCCCCCCCCCCCCCCCCCCCATACTGGCCAGGTTGGAGGGAAAATGTCAAAGAGTGGTGTAAGGCGTGCAGGACTCGCAGCACACGAAAAATGACACCACCTACCAAGAGGGCACCCTTCATACCCTGCAGGCAGGACACCCTACGCAAATTGTTGCAGTGGACATACTTGGTCCCCTTCCAGTGACAGCTGAAGGCAATAGGTATGTACTGGTAGCATGTGATTACTTTACAAGGTGGGTTTGAAGCTTATGCCATTCGGAATCAGGAAGCATTAACTGTGGCCAAAGTGTTGGTGAATGAAATGTTCTGTCACGTTTCTCCCCTGAGCAGTTACACTCAGATCAGAGGAGACAATTCGAGGCAGACTTAACGAAGGAAATATGTGCCCTGCTCCAGATACACAAAACCCATATGACAGCTTACCACCCTCATTGTAATGGGTTAGTAGAGAGGTTTAATTACAAGTACATTGCTAAACATCATCAGACAGAGTGGGAACAGTGTATACGGAGGGTGTGTTTAGCATATAATTCAAGCGTTCATGCATCCACAGGGTATACCCCCTTTTACTTGATGTATGGCTGTCAAGTTCAACTACCAGTTGACCTAATGTACGGCTCTACCCCACATGAAGTTAATCACTCTTCGAGTGAATATGCATACAAGTTGTGTAATGACCTCAAAGAGGCATATGTGTTGGCCCAGCAAAATGGAGCACACGAGGCAAAAGGCACTATATGATGTAAAGGTACATGGGCACAGTGCAGGACATAGGGTATGGGAATCATGCATATATGGGTATGGGAATCATGCATATATGGGTATGGGAATCATGCATATATGGGTATGGGAATCATGCATATATGGGTATGGGAATCATGCATATATGGGTATGGGAATCATGCATTTTTGCATAAACATTATTGTAGCTGATTACAGAATTACATTTTAATAGCAAAATAAGAAATTGAAAAAGTTTGAAAAAGTTGTGCACATAGAAAGTGAATTTGATGAGCATTTTGTTCATTTCTGCTACATGTAACTTGAATTTTATCTGCTTTCCAAAATATAAAACTTGTAGTTTAGTATGTGAGTAAATAGAGTTTGTCTGTTATTTCCAATAATACTAAACTCATAGGTACTTGCTTCAAATGTGCGGTAATATGTTCCATTTTATACATTTAAAAACGAATTTTTTTTCGATGTACCAACTTCAAGCACTTTTCTACACGATTCTAGGACTCAGTGAAGCAAGGATAAACAGCCAATCAATTTTCCCATGTACATGTATTTCCAATGCTCCAACGTAGCCGACTCCAACTGACTTCCCGTTTAGTGCTGCAACTAAGGTTCAAACGCGCAACATGGCAATGAAATAAGTATTTTAATAACTGCCTAGGTGGGCTGTATCCTGTGTGACGATTGGGTTCTTTTGCGAGCTGCTAGCTCCAGACAACAATGGCAGGCTAAGGCAGCGCAGTCTTTTTTCTTTTGTGGAGGATTTGCGCTGTCTTTGTGCTCTTTGTGTTTTGAACGCATGCATATTTCGTATGCATACCTGTATATAATGATGACTTATGTGTGCGATTGTAATCATCTCTTGTTCTATGCGATCGAAGTGTGTTTGATTGCTATTTGCTTGTTCGAAACTGGTTGGTGACATTAACGTGCAAGCGTGCTATTGTATTCCATTAGCACTTTGATTGCAAACGTTTTCATGGCTCAAAACGGAAAGATGATCTCCAACGTGGACGCTTACAATAAATACATAAGGAGGTTTAGAAGCAATTGGGAGGCTTCAGAGCAGTTTATCAGCAATAAAAGTTTATTTTCTGAGAGGGATCAAAGTAGCAAGTTAAAGGAACATTGGTCTAATCGAATGGCTCTGCTGAGAAGGAAGTGGAGTAAGCTAAATCGAAATAAACTGTTAATGAAGACAAAGGAAGCCTTTCTCTCCTATAGCATTTAAACAGTGTACCTTTAAACTAGTTACCAAACTATTGTATTGTACAGTTCTTAATTTTGATTACATTGCCTTGATTATAGTAAACTGATTTGTATTAATAATTTTACAACTTCTCAGCAGCCAGTAGGCAACATTGTTACCAGTAATTAACTATTGCAAGGTATCACTGGTTATGCAGTTTTAACCTGTACTTAAAATCTTGATTGTGTTGGCTTGATATCTATTAAATTAAACTTATAAAAAGATATTCATCACAATACATTAATTTACTAATGCTGTGGGTGGTAATACTTTTGTGTGCTTGAATTGTATTAAGTTGAAAATGTCCTTGTGGACTAGACTTCTAAACCACTGTGATGGGGCACCATACCAAGTACAGTGTAGGTGACTTTGTATGGCTACATACACCAGCAGTGCCCCGGGGTCAATGTAGAAAATTGCATCACCCATGGACTGGGCCCTTTAAAGTGATTGAGTGCATTGGAGAATGTAAGAGCAAGAATGGAAAAGTGATATGAGTGGTGCATTTTGACCGCCTCAAGCCATTTTCAGGTACAAGACGGGAGACGTCCCAGGGCCTACTACCGGAAAATTAACAGCCAACTTTGGAGTTGGCACCAGTTGGAAACAACACGGTACTCCTTGATGGCATAATGGAGTAGGAGCTGCTACCTCAAGAGGAACCAACTGAGACTGATGTGGACCACACTGATCCACCCACTAATGTATAGCACAGATATCCTCGACGAGCAATAAGACCACCTGATAGATACTGACTTTCTAAGAAGGGGAGTGGTGTAATAGTCATCTACTGCAGATGTCAGCGACCTACAGACTCTGATCATGAGATGTGCAGACTGACTGTCCATTTATGTTGTCTGTATTATAGCCTTTAATTAGATACCTGTGATCCTATTTTTGGCGTGTTATATTATATTCATTCAGCTGCTGTCCGAGTCAATGGTTGTGGGCGTTCTTCACACTTTTATTGGTATATTTATGCTTTTACGAGGATAGACATATATCTGCCTAATCAGCCTGCAAACAAGTTATTCACAGAGCATGCCAAAATTACACTGAATTATGGGGCAATTAATGTTTAACACCATGATCTAACAAGAACTGCAACTTTAAAGCTTCTACAGATATGACTTCATGAAATAACACACCAAAAGTTACTCCACTTAATTGACTGATTGATCAACTTAATGACTTATACCATTAATAATCTACATTCTATTTGACTATTGGACCTTATCAAAATGCTTGCACACAAGAAAATGTACAGAAGTGATCAAAACAGGCAGAACATTCATGCGAATGGCTTACTACTGAACATACACAGCGAACTGAACGTTGCCCATCCGCCATGATGTTCATCACATACCAAATAAGCATGCATAGGAGTTGGAGACGGACCAAAGGTTATATTTAGCTTCGTTACTATGCCATTTACATTAAGTGCAGGCTCAGCACTCAAAGATGCCACAGTTGTCAACAAAAATAATGATAGATTGATTGTAGAGCTACACACTACATAATTCGTTTGTATAATACATGAGATTGCAATTAGTATCAAACATTGTATTTTGTAATGCAAGTGGCAATAGCATTCTACTGCTGAAAGCAAATCTGCTATATGAATCTGCTATATGAACATACACATATACACATTCTCCACTTACCTGTGCTGGCAGCATCGGATATAATTGCAACTAGCTTCTTCCCACTCATGAAGGATGAACGCTATATGTATAGTGGTTGGACACATACAGTAAGCACAAGCCATATACATGTACACACACAACATACACATGGAAACTGAAAGTACAAGGTGAGGCATAGTGTGATATAGGGGAATGTGAGGGGGAGAGAAGGGAATATTGCATAACGTCAATGGCTAAGGTTTAGAATTATTTCCTGTACCCGAAATGTAAAACTAAATGAAAATTGCATCTACAACTGTACATGTATTTTCACCACGGCAGCATCATGGTACTGCCTGTACATTGCTTTAAACACTGCTCTTGTGCTGAATGTGCTATCCTCACTTCAGCCACTCAATCTTCAATTTTCAGTGCCTAGCAACGCATACAAACCTCTGCATTGTTAAGACTCTCCAGGGCTTCCCCCTCAGCGTCTCGAAGCTCGTATTTCAATTTTGAGTCTTCCCCTCTCACAATTCGTCCCTTTCGACCAGTCATCTCAGCCACACTGCTCACTCCTCCTAACTGATCTATCAGGTCATCCAATGGACTGGCCAAAGAATTACAAGCACATGTACAGCTCATTGAGATACCGGCATGCAACAGACAAACCTGTTTGGCAGGTCCATCTTTGTCACAAACTCGCTCAGCATGTCCTTGGCTGCAACACACCACAGGTCCTGAAGCTGCACAGGCTAGAATGGTGTGTCAACTCTGTGTTCAGGTGGTGGTCACGTAAAAATACATGTTACACATGTACCTCTGCCCGTGAGACTGTTGGGAAATGTTCATTGATGAATCTCAAAAGAATCTCCTTTGTAAGGGATACAAATCCATGTATGTCGCCATCTTTTTGTACCAGTTCGTTGTCCAGACTCGACTATAAAGTGAATTATTAAAAACAGGTCACCCTTCAAGCCATCAAAGGTGAAACTCTACAAGAAGCTGATCTGACCTCCCCTGTGGTCTGGAGTCCTATAACCACACACATACCACTCTCAAGAGCCTTCTTGGCCTCAGCCACTATAGCTGGCACCTTCATACTCATGCTGAGGTAGGAGATTGTAACTCAGTGGTCACCAAGCCAAAGAAGGCACAACACTGTACCCACTGCACACCACACATGCCCACACCTTCACACACCCTCGTACCATAGCTGCTTGAAGAACCTCTGATGGGCGCCCCAGAATGTGGCCCAGGTACGTGAACTGGGGGCAGCCACCTTGGACAGAGCAACTCCAAGTGATTTCTTGAGCTCACTCCTGCCATGCAGCACACAACAACACTTCATCTCGGGTAGAGAACCAAACCACAGACCTGCACTCACCACACGTGGGCAGCAGTGTCGTACGTCTGGATCTGTTCCTTGGAAAGCACCACTTTCAGGGAACTAAACTGAAAGGAAGATACATCTACACATTGCACAGGTTGTTAACAAATCAGCACAACGCTAACATTATTCAATTAGCTGATTTAAACCACACTACCTAGGCAAATCATGATGGTGTTAAAAACATATTGATAAATGGTTAACTGTAAGTAACTCAAGGCTCTCTAGAATCAGTTGAATTGTGACTAATGCGTGATGAAAGAGGACTGAGTTTACCATGAATATTGTTTCAAGTTGATTAGTCACCATTTTATTAGTATTTCTCAGCAATTCCCAAACCCTGCAACTCATCTTGACTGTAATGCTTTGCTCGTTGGGGTATCTATAATTTTAAACCCCCCAAAAATCATCTATTCCTTTAATTTCATATGGTATTAGAAGTGTTGTGCTTATTGTGACCCTTCTGTATGCAAATGTAACCACTTGCACATATCATGCACAAGCCCAGTGGGGGCATCAATGCAACACCAGGACCCACCTCAGCCTGCCTAAAACTTAATCCCCTCGACACATAGACTCCAGCTGACTTCATCTCCATGGCGAGCATCTCTGCAGCGCCCAGACCCCTCTGCGTGATCGTGTCCAGAAAGTTCTGGAAGGTCTTGTACGCTGTCCCTTCCCCCCACAAGCCAAGACGCTCCATGTACGCAAGATTCTTGACGTCACTGACACCAGTCGCACTGCAGTAGACTACACGTGCCTTGGGAAGCAATCTGTATAAAGGAATAGATATGTAAGGTGTACAAGAAGTACACCTGCACATGTACATACCATGCAATGTACATAGTACACAAAACAACGTAGTAATTTAATTAAACCTGTGCATAAGAAATGTCAGGAACTTAAGATGTGGATTTAGGCAACAAATACATACACTGTAGCTTTAACTCTTTCACGGGCAACAGAGCAATATTGCACCACAGGTGCTATACAAAAACCACTCTGTTTATCTACACAGTTAACACTTTGCAGTCAACAACACATTAACCTGTTGCTTCCTGGTTTGTAAACTACGTTTTCCTGCAACGCAGAAATGCTAACTAGGCACTACATGTGTACCGCAATGATTGGCTTTGCCTGCGAAAGAGTTCAATAAGAATGGACACTGTTCTTTCAACAGTAACAAAGGAATACACTCAAGTCCATAAAGAACTGGCAATACCTTTGAATAGTGATAACTGCCTGAGCTATCTTGGTGCTCCTGTTTTCATTGTCTGGAACAAAGTGCTTCGCTTTGTGGCACTCGTCGAACACAAGACAGCCATTGAAATCTGACCCTCCACTCCAGTCAACCAGCTGCTGAAGGCGACTCTTGTTGTGTCCACCTACACATAAGTTAGTAGCACATGTACACATGCACAGACTGCATGGAGGGATGCAACACGTTTTAATCACATGCATTCCAAATTCAAACAAAAGGTCTCACTGTCCATCATATAGTGGTATGAGATTTGATACAATAGCAAGCTAACATGTGTACCTGCGGATCAAACTAATGACAACGCTTATTATATACAGGTGAGTGTAAAGTGGCAAGTTATGGTCTGCAGTCAGAGAGCAGCATAAACATACCGCGCCTCTATAACTCATCAGTTCAAACTAAACACCTCATAAGGATTTATCAACCGACTATGAGACAGTTCTGAACCACTTAATGTAACGGATTCAACCTCCTGTGATACGTGCTATTACACTGAAAGACCAAAACAATATATTCAACCTCCCGAGGATTTGTTGACGTGTATTTAAGTGTTTACTTGAGGTTTCATTTTAAGCAGCTGATTGACAGTTAATAATTCCTTTATAACACTGATGGGGTCCTACTATTAGTACCTGCATGGTCTAGCAATGTACAGCATACACCTAACAACAACTGAATACATCCTAAACCACAACCATCATGGAAGTATACCTTCAGCAGCCTAGACCCCTCCCTTCTCTTTCGTTTTCTCACCTCTTTGAACAGAGCTGACCAGTGTGGCATATGTCGAGAAGACAATGCCCTCCTTAAACTCAGACGACAATCCAAATACCCTGTACAAACGACAGAAATAGGACTATTGTGCCTTATGTAGACGTAGACATTGACTGCACAGATAATTGTTCACATGAAGACTTTTAAAGGAACACTAGATAGCAAACATTCATGCACAGTTACCAAATGTGCAACTTGTCATTATCAAACAATACCGAGATTAGCGAAGGCTTTGTACACTGACAGCAGGGGTGGATATAACGGTCGGACAACGGACTATATCTGTCCAGTGGTAGTTCATTCAAAATCACCTAAGTGATTGTTTGTGCAAGCATAACCAACCCCATGTTCTCAGCTCATATCTACATGTGCTTACAAAGTCAACACTCTTTTAGGTCAATTGAATGGACAGGGATGTTCGTTATTTGCACTATGTGTACAATGTCTCAAACTGATCAATGTCTCAAACTGATCAATGCGTGCAAATGTTACGATTTGTTATAAAAGGTCATTATGGCAAAGGTAGGCATCATTCACGTGCTAAAAGTGGCAATGTGCGTATGAAAAGGAACACCTACAGTCACTGCCTTGGGGTTTCGTTGTAATGTAGACAGCAAAAACAAGTCTATGGTGGATATGCTTTGGTGTGAAGTGTGTAGGCACATGATGATAGCATTTGAGGCATAAAGAATTACTCTGCTGCCTGGATCAATGGTGCTGACAACAATTAAACTAGCCTGTATCGTGGATCATGCAAACCGTGAGATGCAGGTGACATACACCATACACTTAAGGGCACATAGCAATGTCAGATCATGTCTGACCAACTCCTAATCTGGTCTGACATTGTGTCACAGCCCATTCCTAAACTGTTATATCCACTCCTGCTGACTGTACATGTACATGCGACTCACAACTTTTATACAGCAAGATAAAATACCACAGTCAAATTATAAAGACAGATCCACGCATGGAAATAAGCAGGAGTGTCAAAACCAATATGTAATTAATAATTAACTCACTTTGTCTCCTTATCAAGCTGTTGGCAGCCATCTATCACCTTGATGTAGCAACCAAGGTCCCCAAGGTCCCTGTCAGTGCAAAGTAACATACACATCACTAATAGAAGGTCAGTACCACGACCGCACCTCTCGGCATCCATCTTTAGGTCATGTGACACGCTGAACCAGATGTGCTTGCACCTACCTCGCGCATAGTTATCCAAAATTATTCCAGAAATCTGCATGTAGTGCACAGATTGATTATTGTAGTCCAAATACAGTATCACGTGCACATGCTGGCTACTGACGATAGAGGGCAACAATGCATTGTTAAATTGGTGTCCATGGAAATGTGTCTCTACACGTATAAATACACACAAATGTTTGCCTAGTTTAGATGTGCGGAATTATCCCCGCCGCTAAAATAAAAAAATTGGAAGCCAGGCACGTAAATGTACCTCTCTCTATACCTAAATGATATGTCCACATACGATCACATGTGCATGTACACACACATACACACACTATCACATGTGCACACACACATTGTACCTGCCGTCCCTTTCCAACCCCAGCACCATCTCCAATGAAGAAGCCTCCTCTGCTGCCATCCGGCAAGATGGTTAAATGGCGTTGGCACTAGAAGAATCATTGGGGACACATTGTTTGGCAGACGCAAATCTTTAACACATTTTACCGCATAAAGGATGCCTTCCAATTGGAGACTGCTTAATTTCCCTGCAGCAGAAATGACACATCATCATTCTCATTGACACTTCTACACATGCTCAAATGATACATACACTGTAAACACAATAAATCCATAACAACAAAAGGGCACACATGGATGAACCAACAAACAAACCCACCTATGTATGCCAGGTGTTCACAAATGAAGACAAACCGTAACGATTATTACTCCCTATTAAAATTATTTCTTTTACCATATAAATGTACTTGTTAGGAGCAAAAGCAAATTTAAAGTTGCAAAAAAATTAGGCAATTACAATCAACGATCAAAAACAATAAATTCCACTAAATATTTATTTCAGTATGCCAATCACATTGAAACAATTGTAGTAATAAAATAGTTTTGTTAATTATACTCAAAGAACTAATTAGTTATGGTTAACTAATGTTTATAATAATAATTCATCTTGAATATTTAGTAAGAAGCCTTTGATTTTGTTACTTGACCATTAGAGCGCTTTGATTTAACTACTTGACCATTCAACATAGGCGTAGAGTACGGGGGGGCTCAGGGGCCCGGGCCCCCCCCCCCCCCCCCCCCCCCCCGGCAAAAAGTCGGGGGGGCTCAGCCCCCCCCCGGAAACCTGTATCATTAATTAATTCACGCACTCTTATAATTGTACCGATCGTTTGCGCATGCGATATTCCACACGGTATACAGTAGGCCTAATTATCAATTTGTCAAATGAAGCGAATCAACCACTTCTTTAAGATTTGCGAGCTGCCGAAAGGTTCGCAGGGTTCAGCAGATACAGCAGAGCATAGGCGTAGAGTACGGGGGACATTATCTACAGTTCTTTACATTATTATTAAATCTGATATTAATAGCATGCACACATACACAACATAAACACACCACACACACAGGCATAGACACAAACAGACACACAGACACTGATGCACTAACACACACATAGACACAGACACAGACATATATTACCAGACAGCAGCAGTTCTTCTGGAAGAGACTGCCAAAGGTTGTAGTGCGCAGGTGGGAGGGGCACATCCTGCAGCGTGCGAATGCAATAAATTTGAGACCGAAAGGGCACACGCAAGGCACAAGGTGACTCACAGCCAGGGAGGCCGCTTCGACAACATCTGCCGGATGGGGAAGGCCTTTTGAGAACACCGGGTTTATGTTGGAGTACTGCATGAACACCTGCTTGCTATTTCAAAAATACAAAGGCGTTCGCACATAACGGCGACCATATTAGCATGTGTACACGTGTAACGCTACACTAATAAAAACGTCCAACACATACTGCACCTTGTGGCTTGATGCACTTCCTCCTTCGCCATCTTGCTTATCTCGTCCTGCTCAGGTGTGGGCAGAGGGGCCCCGTGGACACGTTGAAGGACAACCTTCCCCGATGATGCGCCCGCCAAATCGGAGCGTGAATGAGAAGCGCCACCCACGGCCCTGGCCAGCTGCTGCGCCCGGTGATTGAGAGCCCTTTCTGGTGAAGGTGGAATTTGCTCCACCGGGTAATGCTAGGCTCTGTGCGTGTGCAGGCCAACTTACCGTTAATGGAGGGAACATCTTGACTCAATTTCGGTTCCTGACTTGAGGGCAGGTCCGACCGCAACGCACGATTTTCCATGTTTATTCGCCCCACGTGGTCCTTGATCCTGTATTTAAAATTTCTATTTTGAATTAAACGGTGTTGAATTCCATGGACATAATTCTCGTCCCCACCCTATCATTTTGTTCACAATCGGTTAAGCGTAAGGTCACGGTTTCGTTTAGGCGTAAATAAATACGTACGCGAAAGATCTTTCCCTTGCATTATCAGCAATTCTCTAAGAAAACGTTAAAAACATGTATTCAAGCGATGGCGGTATTTGTTTCCTCTTTGGGTGTTACGAGACATATTTTCTGCTCGTCGTACTGATTAACGCTTTGAATACCATTATTTTTATTTATTTTTTCTGAGGCAGCATCATAGATATTATAGTATCTATCAGTAACACACTGTACAGCCGTTGTTGCAAATATGCAAACATACATTTTATGTATCCAGATGGCTGTTAAATAACTCGTATTGAGCTATAATCCAATGCAGGCTAGGGTGGCTCTTGTGCTGGCATTGTGTGAGGGTAGAAGATGTATGTCACGTGCGTGCAGAATTTATATTTAACTGAAGCCAGGAGTTCTGTTCTCATCCTCAGGTCCACATCAATGACTGTGCAGACAGGCTCTAGATGTCAAGCTAAATTGACTTCACTCAGAGCATACAGACCCGTGCAATGACTCGTTTTCTACGAAACAGCCTGTGCAAACAAATCCTATATTGTATAATTATGCATCAATTCAAAATAATACTTATAATTATATTTAAACGTAGGTCACTTTGTAACAGGACCACTCTGCTATGATTTAGAATATCAGAAATTCTGAAATCTTGAAAAAACATGAAATCATAGTGACCAAGGGTTCCCTAGGTTCCTTTGTGGTCATTGTGTGGGGATTTGATTGTACGTGTATTTGGAGAATAGAAGCTCACGTGATACTGATCCGAATATCGATGCTAGCAACCAGGGACTGGTAAGCGCATTGATGCATTAAGATACATTTGAAACTACACATTCTTTTAGTTAGCTTAGCAATGCAAGAGAAAAGTGCCTTTAACCATGTCATGATATAATATGGATGGCAGTACGTAGAACAACATACAATTATATCTCGTATAGACAAACGCTATTTTTCTTATAGTGAAAGAAGATTTCTTATCCAATAATAGTAAAGCAGTATATGAAGGTATACTGTATATATCAGCACTTGAAATTGTTGAGGTCTCGATCGAATCGCATGCATGCATCGCTATTAGATTGTTCAGCCGCAGGACAAACTTTTATAGTTTAAAGTATACAGACACGTAAACTAAAGAAGAGCTACTCAACACATTTCTACGCGTGCTAACATAAGCCTGGACAATCTGCGGCGAGCAACTCGGTCGCTTTAGGAATCGACTTTGTTGTGCACTGGCGAGAAGGACGTCGTGGGCGGGGATCGGAGGTAAGGGTCCTACATGTATCAATGAATGTGGTACCGGAAGAATTTTTGTAATGAAAATCATCGCATGTACTGCTCGCAGCAGCACTACATAACCCTAGCTAATGAATGACTGCATACGACTTCTCCGGCCAATCAATCACCCTAAATCTACTGATAAGAATAATAACAGAGGGTTTAGCAGCATTAATCTTTTGGTATAAATCTTTGCTGACCACTGAACGTGCTACTTCAGAGTGAATAAAAGTTTTCATACGAAACACGTGCAGCTATAAATTATTCGATCTGGTTGGTCACATGTGTGTCGATAATATTCCAGAAAGAAAAAACACTGGTTGCAATGAAAACGTAACATTTATAACAGACATGGAAATATATAATGACACAAAATTGCCACCCAAACTATACAATACTATTGGATGGTGCAACCAAGTAATCAATTATGTCTTACATTAAAAACAAACAATATAGCAATCAAAGGCCAATTTGATACTTTGCTGCAGGTGATGAAGCAGAACTTTGCAGTGTCATTGCTGATGCTTCTTATTCTTCAACAAGGATTGACTTTGGCTGGAACACAAAAGCAAAACTGTTTTAACTGCCCAAAATTCAAGTCATTCCTGACATGTGACACAAATTCATGTGACTGGCTCCTCTTAAATGGATATTGGGCTGGAAACACCAGCTCAAACACCTCCCTGTTGGTTGGAGGGTGTCCACTTGGTTACTGCAACTCCAATGAGAGTAGTAAATATCTTTGGATACCTGCTGACATGATTGACAGGATTAGTGACTTTGTGTGCAACAAAACAAACCGGATGGGAGTATTGTGTGGAGAATGCCTCCCTGGATATGCAACAGCAATAAATTCTGACTTGCTTGATTGTGTTCCATGTAATGGCCAAAGTGTGAAGAGAAACTGGATCTTTTACATTTTGTCCTTTTATGTGCCTCACTTCATTGTCTTCCTTGCCATCATTCTATTCAACATTCGGCTGACTACCGGACCGGTCAATGCATTCATCTTGTACGCCCAGGTTATCTCAACAACCCTCAACCTCAATGCACAAGGAGGAAGCCCCATCAGTGTAGCCTATGGTACCCATGCCAATGCCTTCCAGAGATCATATGAGGTGCCATATGATCTATTTAATCTCAACCTACTATCACATCTCCTGCCGCCATTTTGTTTGTCTGAGAGTTTAAATACCCTCGATGTAATTGCACTGAAGTACTTGGAAGCCTTGTTTCCAGTACTGATGATAGTTTTAACAACTCTTCTCCTCAGATGTGAAACACTATCAAAAATTAGACTGAGCTGCTGTAGCTGCCAGAAAAAGTGCCGTATTGGCACATCTCTTGAGCATGCATTTGCTGCTTTCATTCTACTAGCATATAACAGATTGTGTGAGATTACTGTATACCTAGTCACCCCTGTACGAGTAGTAGATGCTGCTATCCAAACAGTGGAGAGGAGAGTTTACTACAAGGGTGACTTTCTTTACAATAATGAAAACTATGCTGTACGTTACAAACTACCAGCGTACATATTTCTGGTCATTTTGATCCTCCTGCCAATTACGCTTCTTCATTATCCTCTGAAGTGGATTGAGAAATATATACTGTTCAAGTTTAGATGCTTAAGGAATGTATATCCAGCTGCAAAAATTGCAATCTTGCTTGACACATTTCAAGGATGCTTCAAAAACAACAGACGATATTTTGCTGGACTCTACTTTGCTCTCCGTCTTTTGCTCTTTGTTGCCTACTATTTACCTGTGTTGCAAGAGTTGCTGCTGCAGCAGGTGCTGATTACTTTTTACATCTTTCTGATTGGCTTCCTACAACCATATAAAAATAAACTTCTGAACTATCTTGATATCTCCATATTTGCAAATATGGCAATGATTAATGTCCTAGAGTTCTACCTAACAGCAACAAATCAGAGAGAAACTGATACCACACCTCTAAGAGCCTGTGTGATTGTTGAGTCAGTGTTAGTTTTTGTTCCCCTGATCTACTTAGTAGTCTATCTGGTGTGGAAAATTACAAGATGCTACCATGAAGACATCAGAAGAAAGTGTTCTAATTGTTATCAGAGAATTCCAGGAAAATCACGCTCATCCCAGGCAAAAAGCAGACTCAATAATGAAAAGGCATTGTTTGATGAAATATGCTACAATACCATCATTGAACGTGCCGCTGAGCAAGAAAATGATCGCAATGATTTAACATCCACAGGTAATACAGCAGACACCTTGACACATTGAAAATAACAAATGGTCATCAAACATTTATGCATGGCATATACTATTATCTACGTGTAATAACTTTGTCTTTAGCACCAAAATACAATCAGTCTATGCATGCAAAATTGTTGGTTCCAATCAATGCCCCCCCTCCTCACCTTGTGTTGACACCCAAAATGTTTTAGGGCATGTGTCGTAGACATTACATTCGTTCCTTTCACTGGAAGCTAAGCTAATATATTTGAGGTGGATGCCTGAGAATATCTTCCTTGTACCATTGTCCCAGGCTGGTCACCTAAAGTGGTTTCTTGACGATCTTTGACTAATTCCTGATGCTCAGGCTAACCTAAGAATGATTCTATGTCTTATTGGGAGTCTTCCCATCACATCCTGATGCTCATCCTGTACTGGATGTCAAACTGTGTTGGGTGGTATTCCCACATGGCCGATTTGAGGTGCTTCCCAGTGGTGATGTGATTACTGTGACACATGACCACTGGGTTCCTCCATATTTGTGTGCTATAACTCACAATTCGTTCACGTAGATAGTTGATATGAACAACCTTGGTTTTAACTCCATTTGCGATTTCCATTGTAAATAGCATCTTCACTGATTTAACACTCCACCTCCCATTCCAATGAGGGTCTAGTTTCCGGCTGTTGGGATCAACAACCTTATCCATATCACCTAGTTTGAAGCAATGCTCACAGGATCTTCTATTGTAATACAACTTCTACCTGTGAGCTGCTTCAGTATTGTGTGATTCAACCAGATCCTGTAGCCTGGTTAGTCTGGACGGCTAAATAGTTGAAAAATCACTAGCACTATATCCCAATGGCTGAATGAGAATTCCACTGTAGTATTGAGCTAATGAAAATCTATGGGATCGAAAAGGGACCTAACGCATGTTTTTTCAAGATTACAAATACATTGATATTCTAGAAGCGTGAAATGTCCTCTACACATTGCGTCTTATGCACTGAGAATCAGAGTATCCGTCATGGGCTCTGAATTTTTTTAATTAGCCGTACATTTCAACGCAAGAGATACATTTGAACTGAGCGTACGGGAAATTTTATAATGTATGCGTTAGGTCCCTTTTCGCAGAAACAATCCCATATGATGAAATGAAATCACCCATGATGTGTTCTGCCAATCAATTCCCCCCGCAAACTGCATCATTCTGCCCAACGTTAGTAGATTTATAAATAAAATTGCAGAAGTTGTACTCAGGACACACAATATGGCATACGTTTGAAACAATTAAGTTGTTAAATCCAATGCACATCTAGTCCTATAAATGGGCACAGTTACAAACCATTACATCTGTGTGAAGACTCCACGCATGACCACATGACTAATTCACTTGGTGTTCAACGTGTTAAATTTTTGAACACCAAGTTAATGTATACATTCATTCTCATGCCATCACCCTTGTTGCAGTGCTGTGTGTCGTGTGTGATTATAAAAATCACTTTGAATACCATTGTACTTACATGCAATTACGATATAGACATGCATGCAGGTAACCCATGTAGATGATACAGCCATTGAAATGCTTGAACACATGTGGATCTTGTATGTCCATAATCATTATGTACTGTTCCAACAACCCATGCTTTGTATGAACTCAGTTGCAAAAGGGGCGACATTTTAAACCATGTACCACACTGTATTGGGTTTACACATATTTCCTCATGCATTAGTAAAGCCATCTGAATAATGAGTTCTTGAGAAGAAACATAGTTATTTCATTTGCAGGAATCAAACTCATTATCTTCCCCTCCATCCCTCCACTCCCATCCCTCCACTCCCATCCCTCCACTCCCATCCCTCCACTCCCATCCCTCCACTCCCATCCCTCCACTCCCATCCCTCCACTCCCATCCCTCCACTCCCATCCCTCCACTCCCATCCTCCACTCCCTCCTCCACTCCCATCCCCACTCCCATCCCTCCACTCCCCCCCCACTCCCATCCCTCCACTCCCATCCTCCCTCCCATCCCTCACTCCCTCCCATCCACTCCCTCCCTCCCTCACCCATCCCTCCACTCCCATCCCTCCACTCCCATCCCCCATCCATCCTCCACTCCCATCCCTCCATCCCATCCCTCCACTCCATCCCTCCCTCCCTCCCTTCCACTCCATCCCTCCACTCCCATCCCTCCATCCCCCTCACCCCACTCCCTCCCACCCTCCACTCCCATCCCTCCACTCCCATCCCTCCACCCCACTCCCTCCACTCCCATCCTCCATCCCCCCTCCACTCCCTCCCCTCACACCCTCCAATCCCTCCACTCCCCCCCTCCCTCCCCTCCCATCCTCCACTCCCTCCCTCCACTCCCCATCCCTTCCTCCACCTCCACTCCCTCCCTCCACTCCCATCCCCTCCACTCCCATCCATCCCTCCCTTCCTCCCTCCTTCTCCCCTCCTGTTCCTACACTCCCATCCCTCCTCTCCCCTTGGAAGATCCTCAATTGCCGTACAAGCCATGAATGAGGGAGTGGGAGGCTCCCCCACCAAAGCTCTGCCCACTCTCTGCGACACAGTGTGTGTGAGTATGTCATCCTCCCACATCACACCACTACCTCCCACTGCCTCACTCCAACCAATGGAGACACAGACCATGCATGCAAGGAGTTAAAGGTAGAGTTTAGGTACGGTGGGAGTAAACTAAGTTTAATGCAGAGAATTGCTCTGTCTTACATAGTGTTACTAAGCTGACTATAAGGAAAGCTGCTATTGCTAAGGCCAAGATGTAAACATATATTCCTACAGATGCATTCAATGAACAATTCTATCCAATCATACACTGGGCATTCATGCCCAATAGCATTGCAGGGCATCCTTTTCCCCCACAACACCCCTTATCCAATCAAACCATCCCAAACTATTGTCAGTATGGTTCCAGGTTTTTTATTTAAGTGAGGGCTCCATGGGCGCAGCACTCCAGTCATAGCCTTGACTGTACACATGGCCAGTTGCTCGCCCACCCGCCACTTCCCCTCTCTCCAATATGTATTTCAATGTGTACATGTATATGCTATTTTAATCAATGGTGGGTGACATCCTACCCGGGGACAGCCACCAAACCATGACCAGCATCTTGGTTTGGGACACAGGCCAACTCAATGATCACCAGCATCACCCATTGGTTTCCGTAGGTCCAGTGGTACGAAGCATAGCTGCTACATGCATGGCTGCCTGCCACCATTTTGGGCCAAATACAATCACAAGCCTCAGCATGGGGGAGGGGTACATTTACTCAGCCTGTAAGAGCAATCAAATGGCATTAAGTGGTCTTTTGATCACTCATCCTGAACAAAAGCACACTTGTGAGTAGCAGTGGTATGCGTGTTTAGCACATCACAAGGGACATACCTTTCCTGTATCACTGACACATCGGTTATGGCTGTTGTGTTGGACGAGGGAGAGCATCGCATATCTTCAGGACCGCCCTGTACTATTTCCAATGGAGACAACATTACGATAACGGGGTCTTCGATGCAAAACACCGCAGTTCACTGTGAAGGAAAAGGTACCGTTTTAGCATTCAGATCAGCACAAATGTTGACCATGGAGAGAATAACATTCATTAACTGCGATATAAGAATAGAAAATACTCTCATCGTGGAATGTACATTTCAGAGAAGTTCAATTACAGCGAATTATTCAGATCACATAACATAAATAGTAGCATGACAATTACATCCAGTTTATTCTTTAACAAAGACAATGGTGGTGGTGGTAGTGGTGGTGGTGTTATCATAATCATCATTTGGTGCTGTTAGCATCACAAACTGCACATTTCAGAACAACAGTGCTATCTATGGTGGTGGTGGTGGTGTGGTGTTGCATAATCTGACTGCTAACAGCACTTTTCAGAACAACAGTGCTGCTTTTAGTGGAGGAGCTATGCTCATTGCTTCAACAAGGTCAGCGCTAATTAATGGGTCAATATTACTAACAACATTGCAGAAGAAGGTGGAGCAGCAGTGTATGTGACATGCTATGATCGTTACAAACTGCTGCATCCATTGCCTAACAATTATTATTACACTGCAGATACCGAGCCATTTAGCCTCCTCATTCTCCAGGATGTGATTATTGAAGATAACCACTGTTCTTTTAGTAACAGATGAGAGCAGGGGCTATTTAGTGAAATAGAATGAAGGTGGAAATCTTTGGAAACTCCATCGCAGGAAGTCAGTTCTCATTTAACTCTCCCTTGGGAGCCATTCAAGGAGCTAATGGCATTCTTCAACTCCATGGTAACATCAAATTCTCAAATAACTCAGGAGTGAATGGAGGGGCAATAAGTCTGTACAATGCCCCTTTGTTCTTCTCTGATGGGTGTGCAGTACTATTTTCTAGAAATGTAGCAACTGGATTTGGTGGTGCTATCTACAATGATGCAGCATATCATAACATGATAACATATTTGCTACACACTGCATGCTTGGACAATGGACAGAGGGCAGGGAGAAGCCACAGAACAGTAGGGCCCAGTAGGACCCTACTGTTCTGTGGCTTCTCCCTGCCCTCTGTCCATTGTCCAAGCATGTAGTGAGTAGCAAAAATGTTAGTGAAGTGTCAATGCAGAACATGAATGCTAATGTACAGTGTCAATAGAGTATCCTAATTCTAAAGTTTTCAATCATTATCATGTTATTCATGCAGGGTTAAGGAATGGCAGGATTCCTACTAGCATAACTAAAAGAATAGGCTTCTGGAAAGCTGAGGAGTTCCAAAAGTTCTGCTATCCTGCCTCTTAGGAGGAATTGTCCAGACCATGAAAATCATGTGTGGGTGCTCATTTGTGGAGCATGTAGTGCTACAGCTGAAGGGAAACAAGGATCCCGATGCTTCGTTTCGGCACTTGGTTAAGAAAAACTACTTCGCTCTTCTTGATATGCCATCTGCTGGTATTCAAGATGTTCTAAGACTTGTTGTATCAATGAAGGAAGAGAAGCAGGTATCAATGAAGCGCGCCATGCTACTCGCATTAGTGGCAACAACCTAAGTAACCTGTTGTGTTGTTTTTCTCCATTAACAGAATGAAAATGATCGAACGATGATGATATCCACTTGAAGATCGACATGAGGCAATTGCCAAATGATAACTATACATTGTTGATCACTGTTTGAAATTCAACCTAGCATACCCACTACCATTAAAAACTGCAAAAGAAGTAGCCAATGCTATTCAGAAATGCGGTTTGCAATATTTGGTCTTCCCAGTATCTTGCACAGTGATAATGGGAAAGAGTTAGTTAACCAGTTGATAACAGAGATTGTTGAATCTTGGCCAGGAGCAGTGCAGCTGGTTAGTAGTCGACCACACCACACCCAATCGCAAGGCATAGTAGAACAAGCACACTACACCCTAGAAAGAATGTTGAGTGCAAAAATTACAGAGGGCGAATGTAAATCACCACCTTGGACACAGTGGTTGCTACACATAATTTCCAAGTACTAATCAAGGCATATATAACTGAACCAGTGATGTTCAAAACATGTATATGTGCAAGAATGGCGAAAATTGCGCCATTTCCTGCCATGAAGGAGCAACCGTCTACCTTCGTATTTGCTGTATACCTAAACTGTAGATGTTTCTTGTTGTGTCTTCATGATTAACATTATTAACTCCATAACACAGCCTGCCATGTCTCCCTTATATTATAGGTAGTTCTAGCTGGGATTAAAAATACTAAAGGTTATTCTACAACTGTCAATAATTTCTAATGCAATCTCCACACCCTGTATAGGTTCTGCCTGACAATCTGCTTCACCTGCATTCTAAAACACTGAAGGTGTATTGAATACAAGGAGTAATTTACGTAACAGATCACAGATGTATCCAACGTCTGTAAAACATTGCTTCAATCTCCTTACCCCCTAGCACATTGTTTATACATGTATATGGCCAGACCCACCCCAAATCTATGCATCTACAGATGTACAACAAAACAAGCAAGGGAAAATGATAGGGACATGATCTTCAATCTGGTTTGATTTCATTTAGACACTGAGAAATGAAAGTGAAATATATAAATGTGCTTCATCAAGGTTTTTGCTTGTTGTGAATGTTGTCCTCAGAGCTCAGCAACATTCCTAAGCAGGCTAAGTGATCTTCAGCAAATTGCAGTGATTATCTGAGTATGGTGTTCAGTCAGATGTCTCAACTGTATAGCCTTGTGATGTGGTCCTAAGGAATCCAACTGTATCACCTTGTTCAGCACCATGCATAGCTTTCTCATGGCTGCAATGAGCTGCTCAAACACACCTTTCGATTCTGCTGCAACTCCAATATATGTTACGAAGATGGCTTACACGCGCACGTAAGTAATAGTGAAAGCAACTTACATGTAGGTTACATCCTGTAATTGTTTAATCAACCATCCGTGACCTAATTTACAATACAGCAGCAACATCATCACAGGCATATAATATAAAAGAATAGCGATGGCATCCCGCCCCCAAATGTAAACTTCCTAGACGGGGGTGGGGCTCAACAGTACCCCCCATGAATTTCAGATTGTTTGCACTTACGTCATAAAGCAATGCCTTTGTCAGGTGAGGAATATACGGAAATGACGCACTGTTGTGCTTGTAACCATAGCGAGGGTACTCCCAACTGGGATCGCGGGATCGGAGTACCTCACGACAATGGACCAAAAAGGTGCGCATTTATTCACGTGTTAACAACTGTTGACTCTGGTGTTAATGTCCCATAATTACTAATGGTTCTATTATTAAGCACTCTAAAGAAGTCATGTCAGGTGCAATAGTTGGCCGTTGAAGACTTTTGCCTCCATTGAAGAATGGAAGACCGCACGCATCATTAGAATCCCCTGCGTGTGCCCCAAAATGCATGACGCTCTGTATCAATCTGCTCAGTTGCATGATTGTAAATTCGTATGGTATTCGAGCTCGTGAACACTCCATCGTGCTGCATTTGATCTGAATATGTGTTAGGATGAGACCTTAAAAGCTGATGTCAAATAAAATTGCAAGGATAGGACCCTTTGTAGCAGCTGCGTGATGGCCGGTGAAAAGATTTGTTATTTATTCCTTGTTCATTACATTGTCCATTTCGATACACCGGTGTATAACTGCTAACCACCAGAGCACTGCTTACATCCAGACACAGCATCTCAATGTTATGGGGTGCTCTATAGCATAATAACATACATTGCCATAAATCATACACATGCACGCAAGCAGCCTTCCCTGCCATAGTGTAAAGTGTATTATTTAGACACCAATATGCTTGTGTCTTTGTAATTTCATACTCTTGTTTCACTGTAATTAAAATATCACACAAATTATTGGGATAGCCTATAATAGGATTGGTCGTGCCATGGCTCTTTCGGTGATGAAGCAGTCATCACCGATTATACTTTACCATCATGAAGCACTCTAGAGTTGAACATGAAGAACTCTGGGGTACCTCATACCCAGGCAACTAATTGTCTCACCTCCTGGACATGTGGTACTCTCGTGAGAATCAATATTAATATTAATTAGCAGCTCATCTTTCATCGAGTACTATGCCCTTCGAGAAAGCATAGACTGAAATTGAAAACCCCACTCTCACGTTGTGGGTTCCGCGAGACTATACGTTGCAACTATTATTAGCCCTGCTGATACCATTTTGCTTGGAACGAGACACGTATGTATGCAAGCGCTTCGTTCCAGTCTCTCAGCAGAGCTATTAATATATTTCAATTATTATTTATTTTCTTATATATGGGATCGTTTTCGCGAAAAGGGACCTAACGCATGTTTTTAATTATTATTTTAATTAATATTCTAGAAGTCTGAAATGTCCTCTACACATTACTTCTTACGTACTGAGAATCGGAGTATCTATCATGAAGTTGTAAGGCTCTGAATTTTTAATTAACCATACATTTCAACGCAACGCATTTCTATTGCGCGTACTGGAAATTTTATGATGTATGTGTTAGGTCCCTTTTCGCGGAAACGATCCCATGTACTGTTACTATTCAATGCATGTTAATGCAATATGTATAAGGCAATTATATTATTATTACAAAACTAACTATGCCACACATCTAAATCTACAATGCAATTCCACTCAATATAGCTCTGGAGTTGGCCTTAACCAGTGCCATGGTCAGAGATATACAATTACAATTCATATTATCAGTGACACAAGTTTGGTCTATACTCTTTGGTAGATGGCTCTGGCATTCGCTCTTATTAAGCAAATGCTTAAGGTTGAAAACAGGTCGAAAGATGCCTGCAACCTGGGCAGTGACTTGTGGATTGCAAGCCTAAGTTATTCATATTTATACATCAGTGATGCACCAATTTAACATAATAAATATAGTTCTACAACAATAACAAACTAACTAACTAAGTTATATTAGCTTAGACCCCTCGCTAGGATAGCCCTGGCCACAGACCTGGTTAAGTGAAGTTTAAACTGTCTCTGAGCTTCCCTACCCCCAATTCCCATAAGTCTCTACAGATAATGGGAGACAGACAGATCCACCCCCCATTTTGGGTCATTAGTAACATGTTTGTGAGCTTCTGCAGCACCCAGCTGTCAGACAGGACTCTTCAAGAATGGCAGGGGAGAGTGGGGATGTGGCTGTTATGTCCTTAGCAGCAGACAAACCCTTCTCCCACCTTGCTACCAGAACATCCACAGGACGTGAGTGGCTATGATCAGGTGTAAGACCATTGTCCATCTCGGCTGTCACTCCCATGTGGACCTTACAAAAAAGGTGAGCCATGGTATCCCACAAGAAATTGAACCACTATGACTACATGTAACTGCATGGTGCCTGAGGGGGTATGATGCTTCTCAGGCACAGGGATAGATGTGTGAAGCTCATCAGATTTAAGATGCAGATCTAAACAGGGAGATGGAATTACAGACAACCATGATCTGAGGCTGCATGAGGGGCCAAAACCAATAATGGATGAACTTAGTCTGCCATAGAGGAAGGCTCCACCCAGCAAAATGTTAAACAGGTGGCTTTCCAATTTCTTTGACAATGTTCACTGAGAGTCAGGGTTTGTTGAGACTCCTTGCTGAGATTGCATCTGACGTAGAGACTTGATCATTGAATAGATTGATTGCATGTTGTAGGTGTTGATTATCAGCATTGCTACAGCCAAATGAAGTCAAAGACATCCTAAACCTAAACTTGTATCCAGGCAGAATCAGTTTCGCCAATGGCAAAGCAGGATGTAAAGCACTTCCTAACTTCCTCATCAAATGCCTTCAAAGAATCAGCAAGAATTGATGGGGTAGCCTTAGCCAGGTGGACCAATCTGAAAAAGCTACCACATAAGCACAAGAGAGACTTGCGAGTCTATAGCTGCAACATCCACCAAGGAGGAAAAAAGTTTCTAGCCTCCTATTGGAACACCATGCAAGAATGTCACTAGCTGCAGTGCTTTTTGGGAAATATCGTAGTGTAGACAAGATTTCAAAATCAGATACAACAGAAATAGATTAAGAATTTGCATTTGGAGGATCAGGTGGAGGACAGCTGGGTTGATTTGAGCAGCAATTGCCAAGTGGCATAATTATTAGGGGCTAACTGATTTGACTCTAAAGCTTTGTAGGCTTTACCAAACAAGCCAGCTCTTTCCAATGACACAGCATGGGAAACCAGAGCACTATGTGCATGTGGTTTAGGAGTCACCTTGTGATTACGTTTGGCAAGGTTCCACCGTGTCCAAAATCATTTTTGGACCATAAATCACATAGGAAGTCCACTGAAGTGGGCATGTTGTGGCATCCTGTGTGTTTATATGTGACGGTAGAACACATTTGGGGAGCAGTAAAAATTGCATTCATCTGCATTTGCTTGTGCATTCTTATATTTAGCATTTTTTTAAATTTAAATGCATATACAAGATACATACGACTCGAATACCAAACACCTAACTACACAATGAACTTCCTCGTTTCAGGCCTTGACACCCTCATCCGTAACAAAGTACCTCTTCTTTTTTCCTACACGCGTTCTTTTGACAGCGTCTAGCTACATAAGACATCAGTGGTGTTTTCAAAGTAGGTTCCACCTTATAATCAGCAGCCGCCCCGAGTACTCTTCTCTTCCGTGGCCCTACAATAGTAGAGGTGATATAGTTTTCTCGAGGTCATTTATGTAAACAATATGCATGGAAGCCGTATGATATACCAAATTACATGCACCATGTGCTGTATATTTCCAGCTTACGTAGCTCAGGAATACCCACCTCAGGGGTATCCACCACAGCCACCTCAGGGATACCCACAACAGCTGTTCTCCCAACAACCCCCGTACAACCCTCCACCCTACAATATGTCAGACCTTTCCCAGCAAAATCTCCAGCAAGGACAAAATCAACTTTTTTCACCTCCACAATATTTCATAGGAGGTACCTCCCAGCAAGTATGTTGTTAAAAAAGCATATTTATGTCAAAGCATAATTGTTCATTTCTTCTCCCTCAAATCCGTTTAATCCTTCAGGGTGGAACTAACATGGTTGTTGTGCAACAACAGCCAGTCACCAGGGTCACAACAGCTGTACAACCTACTGGTGGGGACTATTACCTGACCATGTCCATCGTCGTGACTGTCATGTGCTTCATGTGCATTGGGGTGCCATCACTTTTGTGCACCATTCCAGCCTTAGTCATAGCTATGTCGGTAAGCTCCCATACATTTTACCATTTATAGGTTGTGAAGATTGTGGCGGGGGGGAGGGGGGGGGGGAAATTGAAGTGGTGCATGTGCATTGAATATATATTTTTGTCTCATCATGCTTTTTGTTATTCACTTTTGCTTGCAACTCACTATTTAGAAATTTCTTTGTTCCTTTTACGATTGATATTTTTGCTGGAGAAGATCAGGTTTCAATAGTTGCTATGTTATTGCATCAGAATGCAATCACAAGCAGTTTATATTGCAAAAATTCCCTTTTCAATTGTAGCCTTTGCCCACATCCCAAGTTGTAAAACATCTTGCTGTGCAAACTTGAAAAGCTTCGTTTTTATGTTTTAAAATCTGACATGCATATCAATTTATTAAAGTATTTATTACTTATTGAAGCAAGTAGAACATATGTCACTTTGAAGAAAACGACTTTTTGAATCACTGATGAGTCAAATACGTTATTCAAATATCGGCTGTAATAAAAAATTAGTCAGTAGGTATTCAAATATAACCTTAGATTGGTATAATAGCAGTGTCGTGTCAATGGTCATCAATTGTTCTCTTCTCGTGCGCAGGCTAGGGAAGACGCTGCCACTGGCAACATATCTTCAGCGCAGCAGAAAGGGTGTGTCTCTCTTGCCCTGAACATTGTGGCCATCATAGTTGGCATCTTTCTTATCCTCGTCGTCATCGGGGCACTAATAGGCACATTTGCGTCCTCTACATCTACTTGCTCTTACTCCTATTACTCGTACTACTGCTACTGAAGGAAGTCACAGAACGGAATAAAATGTGTTATTACTTCATTCCATATTTAGTCAACGCATAATTAAAGCTCTGACATAGATGAGGTGTATACAGTAGCAAATTGGGGATATTAAAAAAAAGGGATTGTGTCAAATGAAATATTTTATTGACACTGTGTACTAATTATGAATGCCGTATACGCATATACTCATTCCAAAGTAAGTTTCGCATATAACTATGCAGGCCCGGCGAGAGCCGTAGCGAGGCCCGTGGTTTCCGGGAGAGTTTTGAGCCTCCATTAGGCCCCATGAAATAGGTACTGCAGTATGATCGGGACAAATAGGCTTGTTGAAACCTTCCATGATTTGCCCGAAAATAGGTGCAGACCTTGATGAAATATTTATAGACTGGAAGTACATAGTTTTGTCCCCTTTATGAAATTTTCAAGCAAATTGAGCGACCCGCCGACCCCTTTCAAGATTATGTACGTACGTGCGATCGCAGCTCAGTTTCTACCGCACCGAGGTGATATTGCATCTGTTAGCTGCGTGATATGAGTGCTGTGGCTACCCTTCTGAATGAAAAAGATTGTATACGAAGAGGAGCGATGATTTTTGTAGTAAAAGAAGGTACTTTGGCCCATTTTATAACCTTTCTGAAAAGCCCTAAAAACCTAACCCTAACCGATACCCAGATAAAGATTATAACATTCCGGCTGAAAAGGATTACGAATATGGGAGAGGTTTAAAATCATACATTGCGGCGTCAATTGTTGAACTTTACAAAGGAACTGGATCTCTGATCTTGCGTTTCTCTTATCGTATACCGTGTCAGGACTCGTAATGTACGGTCATCAGCCAAGTATATATATACATGCCTATCACGAAGCCTCCTAATGATCTTGATGAGGATATCCCTCAAGATAGAATGATGACATGCAGGCACTATTTTGCTGTAAGGTAGTTACATCCGGTTGCTGCATTTTTAGCCAATGGTTGAGGTGTGGAGGAAGCCGTTGTGAAATATTAAGAAAGGACAAGGAAATTGTATTGTGACCTTGCACATTGCAAGCTAGGACAAGTAACATTATAAAGTGACACTCATGTTATGATGAAAAACAGCAAGAAGGTGTCTAGAAAAAGGTCCAAAATGGAGCCAAACTGTATAAGACCTTACCAAGTCCTACCCAAAACAACTTATCGCTTGTCGTACCAATGCATTCTTATAAGGTTCTGGCACTTAAATACAAAATGACATGTTGGTTTGAATTTGCGCAACTATATAATACTACATCTCCCTTTCCTCAGGGCCAATCAAAATCTATCCGGAGGAGGGATGACTGTCTCAGTTCTTGTCCTTGTCATAATACGATGTTGTGGACTAACACAAACTGCTTTCTGTTGAGTGTCATCCTCCACTGTGGTTCCTTTTTCCTGTTTGGCTGGTATGTCATCAGTGTTCACACCTGGTTCAGCTGGTATGTCATCAGTGTTATCAGTGTTCACCCCTGGCTCAGCCTTTATGACTTTTAGGTGCAGTCTGTTCAGGCGCACCTGTCCACCTTCATCAGTGTTTACCACATATGAACGAGGGGTGTCTGCATGTTCAGTTACTACTCCAGGTACTTGGATACCATCTTTCATTGTTACCCACAATTCTGAACCTTCTGCCAGCAATGGGAGGGGACGCACCCCATGGTTTCTGTCAAAATCACACTTTTATCTGTGTTTGAATGCACTGGTCCTGCATATATTTTAGGTAAGGCCAGTGTGGTTTCAATTGGTCCATCAGCAGCTCAGCTGGAGATAGACCACACCAGGGTAGTGGGGTAGACCTGTACGTCAAAATTGCAAGGTATGGATCCCGCAATTTCATCAACAGATTTTTCACTGTCTGCACACTACGTTCCATGTGGCCATTACTTTGTGGGAAATGTGGGCTGCTAGTTATATGGCTAAAGCTGTATTCCGCAGCAAATTTGGCAAATTCCTCAGATGCATATTGAGGGCCATTGTCACTGACCACTGTTTCTGGGATGCCATGCCTGGCAAATATTGCTTTTAGTGCTTCAACAACACTGCCCGAAGTAGTAGATCTAAGTTGAATTACTTCTGGGTACCTTGAAAAATAATCCACAACCACCAGGTAACATGTCCCTTTCAGTGTGAATAAATCTGTGGCCACTTTTTGCCAACATAGTGTTTTACGCACACCGGACAACACTCAATCAGGAGTTTGATATCTTGTGAAATCCCTGGCCACCATACAGAACACTGAGCTCTGAGTATACATCTTTGGATCCCTTGGTGTCCCTGATGAAGTTTCTGCAACGTTTCTTTCTGAAGACACCTGGGTACCACAATGCACCGACCATATAGCAGTAGAGCCTGATAAATGGTTAGCTCCCCTCGAACCTTCCAATATGGCTTAAGAGCTGGTTCAATGTGATGTCTGTCAGGCCATTCTTCCCTGCAGTATTTCATTATGGAAGAACACACAGGATCCCCCCTGATTGAGCTAGCTTATATTGGCTAAGCCTTTGCTGTGTAGTTGGCAGGTGTTTCACACATACTTCCATGATGTGTTCGGGTTCCTGATCCTGCTCGACCAATTATCAACACTTATGGTTCAATGTTTTGCAATATTTGTGTTGCACTAAATCAGATATGCAAAATTACAAAATTTTAAACTCTAAAGTTGAATCGTTTTGGGAACCACAAGGTGTTGACCACAAATGAAAACAATCCTGCTGAAATATTATTACCACATATGGCTACCATGAGAGACTACATTTTGTTAAATGGGTGTTACTCCAGACTTCAAAATGTTACAATATTAGTATTAGGAATTGCATGCACTGCAGAACTTTTAGAAGATTCAGCTAATGTGATGTTTTCATCGTTGAACCAGCCAAAGGAGTCTTCTAACACAGCTGCATCATACACATTATGCTTTGGTTTATCCCAATCCTCCAGCTGTCACCCAACAAGTTCAAGATGTCAGAGGTTGTGCAGTATTTTTCAGAACTGTTGGCATTTTTCTACATGCTACACAGTTGTACGTGGATTCTTCTTCTGACATAGACATCTGCATGTTCCACATTTAACTGTTCGACGGTTGCTGCACGATTCTCTAATGGAAGCTGGTGTTAGATAAACGTGAAAATGTAATTTTCATGCTCACAGCGTGAAACGTTCAAGACATACAGGGTGTCCAGGAATGAATGGGACACGTTTGAACAGAAATAACTTTTGATAGGATGTAGATAAAATCTGTTATTTGAAACTAAGATTGTGGGTTTGGTCGAATTTGGGTTTGGTCGAATTTGTTTACATCATTTTAATAATCGAGCTTATTAACTTTAATAAAAACAACAAGTTAACCTCTTTTAAAGTTGAGCCTGTGTACTCATGTATTTTGAAAATGAAAAACGAATTCTTAGTAATTTACGCCGCAAAAATTGAAAATTACTACTGTGCAGTAAATGCGCATGCGCAAATTGAGCCGCGGTAGTTACCGTCTCGTTCCCAAGCCATGAACGCAGACGTGATCACGTGGTGCCGAGCCCAAACTCTGCTCCACCGCAAATATTGCCCCACCTTCTCCCTGCTTGCAGTGCTGTCACGCGTTTCATTAATTTTTCGCCGTTCTGGTGTCTAGATCGAGATTTCGCTGGCAGTGTGTGTCACAGTGGCACTTTGATTTCGATCGCAGAGAACGTAACCCTGCACGCTTACATCTCACAGCATCTCACTTAGCGTACATTCATGCACGTGCAAAACGACCGATTACATGTACAGCCAATAAATGCAGAATAGGATGCGCACCAAATAGCACAACAGCGGTACACTACGCTTGGGATAACAAAAACACCGCGCAAACTTTTTGGTAAGTTACGGCAATGGCTCTCATTACGTTCCATGCAGTGTTAGTGCAAATGTACGGGCGCAAAAACACGCACATCGCTACAAGTACACGAAATTAACACCAATGAGCTCTCTTGGAGCTAACGAACTGGCCAGCTCGATCGCAATTAGCGATCGAAAGTTACATGCTGGGATGGTCGATCAAGACCCGACTGGGCCTTAAACTGTTGAATGGATGCCGAGTGTCTAAAATATCAGCTATTTGTGAGTTATCTGTGTTTTAAGAGCTTGATTAAGTATATGTAGCTGCTAAAGACCCTTTTCGAGCCAGTAGTACGTCGATCAGTTGTTTAATCAGAGGTTAGCGAAAGATGTCCTATTCCATGCATGTCCCATATGGTGGTTTTCATCTTGGTGTGGCCATTGTACAGTGGGAAGAAATGAGTCTCTATTTGTGGTTATGTGTATTTCTCTCCCTCTCTCTCTCTCTCTCTCTCTCTCTCTCTCTCTCTCTCTCTCTCTCTCTCTCTCTCTCTCTCTCTCTCATCTCTCTCTCTCTCTCTCTCTCTCTCTCTCTCTCTCTCTCTCTGTGTGTATGTGTGTGTGTATTAAACTGCATGTGGTAAAAATCCACTCTACTATTCAAAGTCTCGACATTCCTCTATGTAATTCCCTAGTTTGACCTCACTCTACCCATCCATTGCCATGCACTAGATGAGTGTTGTGTCTTGTGCGTATCGTATCTATGTGTGTACATGTGTGTGTGTGTGTCTGTGTCTGCAGTCTTTGTGCGTGTGTCGGTGTGTGTCTGTGTGTCTGTGTGTCTCTGTGTGTGTCTCAGTGTGTGTCTGTGTGTATCTGTGTGAGTGTGTCTGTCAGTTCGTTTGTGTGTTGTGTGTGGTAAAAATCCATGTGTCTAAGCATGTGTTTCTGTGTGTGGCTGAGTTGTGTGTCTGTGTGTGTGTCTGTGTGAGTGCATTTGTGTTTTATGTGTGTTAACACTTGTGGTACCCTGTGCATGTGTGCATTAAGCTGTGGTAAAAATCCATGTGTCTGAGCATGTGTTTCTGTGTGTGGCTGAGTTGTGTGTCTGTGTGTGTGTGTGTCTGTGTGAGTGCATTTGTGTGTTATGTGTGTTGGTACCCTGTGCATGTGTGCATTAAGCTGTGTGTGCCATGTGTCTGCGCATGTGTTTCTGTGGTTGTCTGTGTTTGTGTGTCTCTGTGTGTCTGTGGGTCACTTTGTGTGTGTGTATGTGTGTGAGTTTGTGTGTGTCTGTGTCTGTGTCTGTGTATGTCTGTCTGTGTATGTCTGTCTGTGTGTCTGTGTATGTGTGTGTATGTGTGCCTGTGGATGTCTGTGTGAGTTTGTATGCATGTCAATGTGTGTGTGTCTGTGTATGTGTGTGTGTGTGTGCCTGTGGATGTCTGTGTGAGTTTGTGTGCATGTCAGTGTGTGTGTGTATGTTTCTGTGTGTGTGTGTGTGTGTGTTGTCTTCGTGTATGTGTCTGTGTGTATCTGTGTGCATTTGCATGCTTTCTGTACGTGTGTTACTCTGTGCATGTGTGTATTAACCTGAGTGTGATAAAAACTGCACTCTATACGATCCAAAGATCTCGACCACTCTATGCAATTCCCTATTTTGACCCCCACTCTACCCATCCATTGCCATGCACACTAGATGAGTGTCCATGGGTTTCTTTCTATGTTTTTTACTGTGTGTGCGTGCCTGTCTGTGTGTCTGTGCCTGTATGTGTGTCTGTGTGTGTGTCTTTGTGTGTCTTTGTGTGTGTGGGCATTTGCATGCTTTCTGTATTGTGTTACCCTGTGTTACCCTGTGTTACCCTGTGCATGTGTGTGATAAAAATCAACCCTACCATCCAAAGGTCATGACTATTGCTCTATGCAATTCCCTAGTTTGACCCCACTCTACCCATGCACACTCGATGAGTGTTGTGTCTTGTGTGTGTGTATCTATGTGAGTGTGCATGTGTGTGTGTCTGCATGTGTGTCTGTATGTGTGTCTGTGTGCGTGTGTCGTGTGTCTGTGTGTGTGCATTTGCATGCTTTCTGTATGTGTGTTACCCTGTGCATGTGTGTATTAAACTGATTAACCTGTGTGTGGCTGAAAAATCCACTCTACAATCCAAAGGTCTCGACCATTCCTCTATGCAATTCCTTGGTTTGTGAACAGGTGTAGGGAAACACACCACCTTCAGTAATAGCATTAAGTTAAGACATGTCATGCAAACATACCCTAACTTTTAAACGCCTGTACAGTGTACACTGAAACCAAAGCAGATAAAGGAATCACTGCACAATGAATTTCAATTACCTACAAAGAGTAATTAACACAATTCATCTGAGGGAGGGTGGGCTTAACATGGTCATACAGCCAAGCACAAACCAATAACACACACACACACACACACACACACACACACACACACACACACACACACACACACACCATACACACCATACACACACACCATACACACACGCCCATGCATACACACCTATACACACACCTCATACATACACACTCACACACACACACACACACACACACATACATACCATACATGTGCACACACACCCGTACACACACACACACACCATTACACACACACCATACACACACATCCCATAAATACATCCCATACATGCACCCCATACACATACACCCATGCATTCCCACCTCATACACACAACCCCATACACACACCTTACCTCATACACACATCCCATGTACTCACACACACGCCCATACACACATATACACACACCCCATACACACACCATACACACACACCCCATATACTCACACACACACACACACACACACACACACACACACACACACACATACACCCCCAACACACACACAAAAACACATGGACACTTATCAATCACTCTACTGTGGCAATTAATTTAAAATCCATGAATAAGTTGACACCATGATGAAGACGACTGAAACATGGGACATGGAATTGGAGGGCTTTTGCTAAATTACAACAGATGCTGATGCCATGCGAGGATGGTCGATCTAGACAACTGGACTCTAAACTGTTGTATGAGTCTAAAGTATCAGCTATTTGTGAGATATCTGTTAAGAGCTTGATTAAGTACCTGTAGCTACTAAAGAACCTTTTTGAGCCAGTATGTCAGTTGGTTAATCTGAGGTTTAGTAGCAAAAGATGTCCTATTACATGGATGTCCTGTAATGATATGGTGGTTTTCATCTTGGTGTAACTCTGTGGCTATTGTACAGTGGTAAGAAATGAGTCTCTATTTGTGTGGTTATGTGTATTTACGTGCGTGTGTATGTGTGTGTATGTATGTGTGTGTATGTGTATTTGTGTGTGTGTCCTCTATGCAATTCCCCACTTTGACCCCACTCTACCCATCCATTGCCATGCACGCTTGATTCATAGACGAGTGTCCACAAGTTTCTTTCTGTGTGTGTGCGTGTCCGTGTGTGTGTGCATGTCAGTGTGTGTGTGCATGTCAGTGTGTGTGTGCATGTCCATGTGTGTGTCTGTATGTGTGTCCATGTGTTATCGGAGGATTGCATGTCTAGCTGTGAAGAGATGCAGCTGTGGTGTGACCTGACGTGATAACATTCCTTCACACCTTTCTGTGGATACTATCTATAATATCTCCATTTCTTGTCGTTGCCACTTCTTTTTGGAGCTTTCAGTCACTGCAGTTTGCTCAAGCAATCCTCCATCTTTGCATCACCCTCCTTTGATGATGAATAGTGCCTTTTACCTCTCCAAAACTCTAGCTTCCTCGTATTTTATTAATGATTTTTCATAAATGAATTCGTAATTATAATTCGTAAAAATAAATGCTAGGCTAATTTTAATAATTCGAATTCGTATTTAACTTTATTTTTACAGTATGTGTATCTGTCAGATGTCTGTGCTTGTAAAGAAAGTACCCTGTGCATTGGTGTATAGTATCTAGCCCTACATATCTCATAAGGAATTATATACTTTCTGGTAGAGTGAGGACATTACAATATAATGAATTGCTTCACTAGTCAACAGCTTTCATGGCAGAGATGCTAAGTTATTGAACAGGTGTTTGCTCCTAGTACCAGCATAGGTTAAATGCATTAAGCTTTTCACAGTATGGTTATTAACATTTATTTCTCACTGCAACTGATCTCTGTATGAGCCAAAGGATATCTTACTAATGGAGTATAATGAGATAGTGACCTCAAAATGGCTATTTAGTCTTAAGGATAGCACATTGCTAGGTCAGGTAAATTATGTCTTTTGCAAGACCCATCACAGCACAAAAGGTTTGTACTTAATTGCTGTTAGTAAAGTTAGTGCTGCATTGCTTACAAAGGCACTGAATGTGCATAGAAAATAAAGCAGTGGAATTTGTAACACTATGTTTGTCCTCCTCCCCCCCCCCCCCCCCCCCTTTCTTGAACACACGTAACTCGAGATAGGAACACTTTTAAAGAATGAAACCAATAGCTGTAGGACAATTTGGCATAATCCCTTTCATGATCAAATAGTCTCGAAGCAATATATGTTGGTAGTTGTGTTGGAAACAACCATGTAAAAATTATGTTATATATAACGGGTATGTAATCGACGTATGACCAAATTCTGCTATAACTGATGCTTCGATTGTTGTTGTTTTGACCACTTTTCATTACAGAAGTTGTTTTCAAAATGCCTTCACACCAGAAAAAGAAGGGAACCAAATGATGAGCAAAATACTCAAAATCATGACGTCCGTTTGAGTGAGCAAGAGCATGCTACAAAGCAGAGCCTAAAAAGAAATGGGCTATGAACACGAAATGTACCAACCAGAGGCTGAAAGAAGAAACGGGGCCTGCTTAAAGGCATACCCTGGAATACCAACAATTTGAAGGCCTTCGAACCAGCACTACCATTAATGTAACCCAAAGGTATGTCATACATGTACATGTAGCTACCATTGAGACATTACCTTATTTACGTGATGCGTGATACTTACTAAGGTGATCACATGGCACCTTGGATCTACACATAAGGTTCCAGTTTGTAGAGTAAGGTAACCTTGGATACTTGCATGTAGCTTGCCATGTGATTCCTAATATCAGATGTCTGCTATTACTCAATGGCTTCACTAATGACCAGTAGGGGGTGAGTTACCACACTTCCATATACATGTAGGTATGTATACCCCCCCCCCCCTCCCCCACATTTAAAAATAACCAGTCATATGCATGTTTGATGCACATCTGGTGTCTGCAAAGGTAATGGATTTTTTAATGACTAGTTGGTCACTGACACTGTCTGCCAAATGCTTTGTTTATATAAGGTGGCTTTTTATCTTGTGATCATGGCATGACTTCTGTATTTAAATTGTCATTATGTAACGTATATTTTCTATTATAGTGGGCCACCTTGTGTATCAGCATAGGAGTTTAAGAATTCATGCATATGCAGATACATGATTTTGTGGCTATACACTTAGTGGTCATAACTGCTAATAATTTGAATGCATGTATTTATCTCCTTCAGTTCTCCTGTGTGAACCAAAGGATAGTATGCTAAGGGAATATAAAGGTGGTCTCTATTCTTAAGAATAGTATGTTGTTAGGAAGCCATCATTAGCTGTTAGTGATGTTAGTCAATAGTGCAGTTGTGCTGCTATAGTAGAGCACTGAGCATGGATAGAAATGTAGCAGGTCAATTTCTACACTATTAATGCAATTAAGATAGCAGGTAGTGACATTGTAGCCAGGGTAATGTATCATACTGAGGATACGTTAATGTATATTGCATATTATCATGTAGCAGATGTTTACTTTTCTGTTTCAGAGCTCAACCATAGCATCCTTCTATTACGATGATCCAAGTGTAAGGTACAAAGTGATGGTCAAGGTACCCTAAAGAAGCTGAAATCAAAATGACCCATGGCTGTGGTGGAGGAATCACAAGAGTCCTACTTCCCTAACATCGCCAGGCTAGCAAGATAACATATCTATTCCAGCCTCAACAGCACCTGCTGAAAGGTATTCTCCATTGCAAAGAATATAATGATGGTGGATCTTATCTGAAAGGCTAGGTATGAGTATCTTCTTGAAGCAAAATTCACAACTGTTCTAGCTTCAACTGTAATTTGATTTCACAATACATGTAAATGATATCATTGGTATGTAAATGTACATACTCAATATAGCTGAATGTATGCTTTTCTCTTCTCATCTTAGTGCATAATCAAAATTCAATGACTGTACCACATCCGTATACGCTATAAATTAATCGCATATGGAACGTTCTATACGAAATTGGGTCTTGTGGATTTCATTTTATAACATAAAAGTTAAATCGATATATCTTCCGTAATATTAACGCTATCGGGTTCCTATTTTTAACACAACATACCACACCATTACTATATGTGAAAATTCATTTGGGTGTCTTACACATGCGGGGTACCGACGTTACAAGGTCCGATACCCGGTAGGGTTCAAAACGGCCACATCTTCAGGTAGGAGTGTCCAAATCGGTTCAAAATAGGTACCTATGTAGAAGAGTCCTACCGCTATTGATTTGTTCTGTTCGTTAATTTTTGCTTCATCCGTTATCGAGATACAAGTGTGCAAAGAAATTGCATATTTCCCGGGCGTTACGCGCCATTAACGTATTGCGAGGACGTCCTCGAAGCCAGTCGTAATACGTTAATGGCGCGTAACGCCCGGGAAATATGCAATTTCTTTGCACACTTGTATCTCGATAACGGATAAAGCAAAAATTAACGAACAGAACAAATCAATAGCGGTAGGACCCTTCTACATAGGTACCTATTTTGAACCGATTTGGACACTCCTACCTGAAGATGTGGCCGTTTTGAACCCTACCGGGTATCGGACCTTGTAACGTCGGTACCCCGCATGTGTAAGACACCCAAATGGATTTTCACATACTTAAAATTAAAAAAAATTAGGAGTATGTCCGCTGTATCCAAGTAAGCGGTCTCCTACAGCATCATACTGCAGTAGTAATTAACCTGAAATACATCAAAACCTTGTACCTATTGACAAATCGCTCAAGATTTGATAACCTTCCACGTAGTAGTTTGAAACGATGCAATGTGATTGTCAACCCCCCACTACAAGCGCATGCAGTAAGGGGCCGAAGTGAGCTGAGTTCCATTGATAAGTGTATAACTGTAAGCAGAAGACTCATGTAGTGTACGAATTCGAATCGAATTACAATAACACAAACTAATGCACAGGAATCTTGGCCCTTTTAATGTGAGTTGGTGGTTTCCTGTGCTCATGTGGATGACCGACCAGCATATTCTAACTCCGAAGGCACCCAATTGAATACGTGCAATTAAGATGCGTCCAACACTGACCATGAGCTCCTTACCACAGAACACAAGGTTCATATCTGGCTAAACCCATACATCCACAGATATAACAACTGTGCAAATACGGGATCAAAGAGTTCATGATAGAGACATGCAGTTTTGGGTTTGCTCTCATTGAACAATTTTTAGACACTGAGAAATGAAAGTGAAAATATAGATGTGCTCTCACACATAAGGCTTTTGGCTGTCGTGAATACTATCGTCAAAGTTCAGCGATATTCCCAAGGAGGCCAAATGATCTTCCACATCTTGTAGTGCTTGTCTCTGTATGCTGTTCTGTCTGACAATCTCGGCCATATAGCCTTGTGATGTTGCCCTAAGGTATCCTATCTCCTTATTCAGCACCAAGCATAGCTCTCTCCTGGCTGCAATGAGCTGCTCAACACCATTCAATTCTGCTGCAACTCCTATACAAGAAAATGCATGACTTCACTTTACATGCACCATAATAGTGATGTATAGGTTCCATACTGCAATTGCTAGATTCATGTACATAAGTTTCCCCCCCCCTGCGAAAAAGGGACTAGTCATGGCCAATTTCTCGTGTAGGACTGTTTCTCCTACACAGTAAGCGTTTTTAGGTTGCTTATAACATGTATTTACTACAAATGACGTGTACTAATCGACAGTAACAGTTGTAAGGGCTGCAACTGTTGGATGGTAATAGCATTAATACGAATACCCCTTAGTTGTGCTGCCAAGAAAGAACCTATGACACTTTTAAGGGAGCAGCTACAACAGAAACAGTCTGTTGTACTCGAAGATCATATTTTTATTCATATTTCTCATCACAGGGCCATTCTATGGGTCCATTAAAAGTTCCCATTGTGTCCAGTTAAGATCGCAGAGAGAAAACAGGAGCTAATTGTATCTGTTTCACAGCGCCTTGTTAATGTCTGTGTAGCTCAAGGTAATCTCGCGGTGCGTTTGGATAGAGGTTTTCTCTGGTTTGGTCAAGAAACAACAAAATCACTCTCCTTATTCTTTTAACTATGTACTCTGGAAGCCATTGCGTGTATTTATGGATTGTCCGTTATTGATTAATGAGCTTCCAATCCCTCTCCATACTATTTCTGGTTTGAGGCTAGGTCACTACTAAGTAACTAGGTGATGATACACTGCCTAGGTACTTATATTACACTGAATTAGTAATAATACAAGCCCATATGAATAACTTTTGTGATGCACAATGAAACCAGTACAGCTACTCACCACTGGCCTCCTGCTCGCATCTGAAGCTTCGAACACAGATTGGGTACAGTCTGTCAGCAACTTCTCTATGTCTCTCAGAACCAAAGCAATAAGGATATTACGCATACAGTGTGCAAGCCGGAAGTCTGGAAGTGAATAAACCGTAAAATAAAAACAGTGCCCAGTGACATGACCGTTAAGAGCTACGTAAGCACACACTGCCACACACACACACACACACACACACCACACACACACCTCCTATGCTGGTTGGGTTGTCCTTCAGTATTGGGATAGGGCGTTCATCACAGGCCCTCACAACGGGCTTGGGAGCAATATTGCTGGGACGAGGCTTTGGTGTGGTTTGATGAGACACTTGTTTGGCAGGAGTCAGTGCCTTAAATGGATGAGAAAGAGAAAGCTAACGACGTACACTACATAGGTAAATTGAGTAAAACGAAGAGTTGGAGAACTTGTGTTGAGAAACAGAATGTAATATTTTTTAAAACTAATGGTTTCAATGTTGTAAACAAAATTAATAATTGAAATAAATGACAAATAAACATACACGACATTTAAAGTTCGAGAGCAGTGGTAGGCAAAGTATGCCTTATCATTCTTTTATATCGTGCTAAACAATGCAATGCTGTTTTTATCCTGGGTACTACTGCTACTGAAGACAGTCTGGTTTTTGATGACATGGACTCATACTAAGTGTGATTTTGTGTTTATACAGGTCTGGGTAGTAATGCTAATGAACACATACTTATATAATGCACAGACAAGGCATCACTACAGGTGTCTACGAATGAACAGGACAGGTTGAAATGGCTATAGCTTTATATTTAACTCAGTTATTAGATTATATTTTGCTTCTAGATGGCTCTGATTAGACACATAGCAACTCAATTCAAATATAGAAAAATCAAATTTATCGACACCCTCTGTAATTATGAATATTCTAGTTTGTGAATATTAATGTTTATTACATCTAATCAATTTTGCTTATTGCACTCATATTAAGAGACATAACACAATCACTGATAATCAAATACCATGATTAACTTCAATAGAACTACAAAGTCTCTTGATTGTTATCAAGTTAGATTGGCTGATTTGAATTTTTAAGTAACAAACATGAAATAATTGATTTATTTATGCTATTGTACTCAAAAAATAATACTGTGGACCACCTATGTAACTAAGTCTAGCTTTATGTATATTATTGCATTTTACTTTCTCTGCAATACATCAATTGTAACAATATACACAGACACAAATATATACAGTAAGACATACTTTATGTATATTATTGCATTTTTACTTTCTCTGCAATACATCAATTGTAACAATATACACAGACACAAATATATACAGTAAGACATACGCACCTTTCCTGTCCCTATCTGCAAGGGTATTCCAAAGCTATCCAACAGTGCCTGCATATCTTCTAATTTCATCAAACGACCAGGTGCACCTCTGGAATGCAGCAAGATAAGCAGATGTGACCTCATGAAAGCAATCATGAACGACTCCCATACAAATGTTGATGAGGTGACCCCTCTTCCACGTACAAATCCATACAAACTTTAGTGAGATGACCCCCATACAAAATTTAATGAGATGACCCCTGTACATACCTTAATGAGATGACCCCCGCAGAACGCAGGAGAGTGGCCTGCTGACCAGTGGGAAGATGAGTGTCCAGCTCTAGCTTCTTCAGGACCCCAGTGAGGTTGTTCCGGTTGACTTCAGGAAAGTACTTTCTCCACACCTCTGGCAAGCAGACATACTGCCCTCCATTCCACGCCCGCAAGATGGACACATACTGTCCATCGCTGCACTGCATCTCATGGAGTGTGGACTCAAAACCTACACCAGCACAAATAAAACATGGTGTCAGAAAAATACACAGCAAAGGACATTAGCTCAGTTTAGAGGATTTTTGCTTCACAGGTACGCCAACGTTAGCAATGCTTACTGCCAGGGATGTAATCCATGCAAAGAGTCTATCACCTTATTGCACATGGCTACCCCCAAGACTGCACCACACAATGGGACAGCCAACACCTCCCGTCATCACAGATGCCCTCTCCGCCCCCCCTTCTTTAGACGATTGAAACACATACCACTTTCATCTTCTGCAATGACTGGAGTAGTACCAGGATTGAGCATCATGGCAGGGCTATCCTGAACAGCGGGGATTGGGGGCGTGCTCAGTGGCTCAGGAGACGAGCGGCTGATGTTCAGTTGGGACGGCCTGCTGGCAGGGGGCGGAGCTGGGGAGGAGGGGTAGCTGGTGTTGAAGGGCGTGTTCAGAGTGACAGTCTCCAGGTGCTGATGGACCTCATCGGGAACAGGTTCCTGGAGGGCATCAAGCAGTGCCCACAGGTCCTCAGCCACAATTAGGCGGCAGATTGGGGACCTATAAAGGGTACCAAGAACACAAAGGACAGCTGTCAAAAGAAATCCTGCGTTATGAAACAACAGGTTAATGCACAAACAATAACGTGGCCACTGAAATATGCACAAATACTCTGCACGTACAAACAACGATACAGTGAAGTGTTACTTGGGTCAATCCATTATAAATGAGCAAAGTGTATGCATCACATCTTCCAATCTTGATGCAATTACTCATTTGTTTGTCTTTGGATGAATCTTACTTGTACCATTTAGCAAGTTAATAACTTTAATGGTTTAAAAAATATACTGCACTGAATGATTTATTTTTCCAAAAAAATTGCAACTTGACACTGGGCAGGCTCATAACTTTTCCATTGTATGTCTGGTGGTGACTTGTTTGGTGTCAAATTGAAGCTTAATCTACGTAGAATCTATGTATATTAATTGGTGGCGAAAGGGTTAAATTAACATCATCGTTATAGCACAGATTTCAAAATTGAGATAGTTTGCGGATTAATCAACAGATTTTTTTTTCTTCACAGGACTGAAGGGACCATTACTATTGTTGTTTTCAAAAATAAACAGTCTGTTTATAGATAAGCTCTAGGCACCACATCGAGTTTTACAAGGGATCGCCATCTTTAATGTTATGCAGTTTATTTTAGCCGTAATATAAAGTAAGTGTTTGTTGATACACCACAAGTGTGTAGCGAACCACACCTAAGAACCTGGCCACAAATTGGTAGTAGCATGTAAAAATGCATTTTTAGATTTAAAGTGCGCATCTTCTAGAGAATGGGCATGTTGCTCAGGTAAGTACTGTATGATAAGCTCGTCTATGATGCTCGAATAGAAAATTGCTTCATTCTTGTTGCATGTAAAAAGCAACAACCAGCTGTGCCGGTGGCCGATCCATCAGCTCACCCGATAAGGTGTCAGGTGAGCTGATGGATTGGCGCCGGTGCATACAGTACTCACCTGAGTACATACGAGCAGCATGCCCATTCTCTAGAAGATGCGCGCTTTAAATCTAAAAATGCATTTTTACATGCTACTACCAATTTGTGGCCAGGTTCTTAGGTGTGGTTCAGCTACACACTTGTGGTGTATCAACAAACACTTACTTTCTATTACCGCTAAAATAAACTGCATAACATTAAAGATGGCGATCACTTGTAAAACTCGATGTGGTGCCTAGAGCTTATCTATAAACAGACTGTTTATTTTTGAAAACAACAATAGTAATGGTCCCTTCAGTCCTGTGAAGAAAAAAAAATCTGTTTATTAATCCGCAAACTATCTCAATTTTGAAATCTGTGCTATAACGATGATGTTAATTTAACCCTTTCGCCACCAACAAAATTCATTAATATTAATAGATTCTACATAGATTATGCTTCAATTTGACGCCAAACAAGTCACCACCAGACATACAATGGAAAAGTTATGAGCCTGCCTGGTGAATTTTTGTTGGAAAAATTAATTATTTAGTGCAGTATATTTCGTAAATCATTAAAGTTATTAACTTGCTAAATGGTACAAGTAAGATTCATCCAAAGACAGACAAATATGAGTAATTACATCAAGATTGGAAGATGTGATGCACGCTCCTATACAAACAAATAATGGAATGACCCAAATTGCACACTCAAATGCTTACATACACACATGCACGCACAGAGGTCCAGGTCAAGGTTGATTCATATTTCACCACAAAGTGTATTGAATGCAGTATGTACATAGGTACAGTATGGCTGATTACTCCTCAACATAAGGGACATGTGCTGTAGGGTAATTGCACGTGAAGTATATTCCTATTGATTTCGTAATTACCATATGCAATCTAGGATGTTGATGGTACTATTATATAACCACATGGGATCAAGCCCAGACCGAATACCAAGGCTTTGGCCATCATCTACCCTAACCTTCACACCCTCCTCCTCCCCTCCCCCACCTGTTGGAATGCATCCCAAGTGCCTGCAGCTTCTTGAGAAGAGGCATGTCTCCTTGCTCCATGGGCAGGTTGAGGTCTTTGACCATATTGAAGACATCAGCCTTGGAGTGCTCTGTGAGCACCCTGGTGCACAGCTCATGGAGACAGAACCTCAGGACTCCCTTCTCATCCAATAACACAGCCACTTCAGTATTTGCCCAAGGGACGCGCCCATACTGATAACCTGTTACATAAGTACCCAGAGAGGGAGGGAGGAAGGGAGGGAGGGAGGAGGGAGGGAGGGAGGGAGGGAGGGGAGGAGAGAGAAAGAGATGAAACTAATAACATAACACATCTCACAAGATGCAAGAAATAGATTTAACCTAACACACTCATCACCCGATAAATAAGATTCCATTGTCCAGCCTACCCTTCTATTCCTTTATCTAGCCTATTCATTTACTACCTTATTCCCTTCTCCTCCCCAGCCCTCCTTTTACCTGCATGTCGTGACTTAGTTGGAGATTTTGCTGAAGACATCTCAGAGTCATCTGGGCAGTCCACATCAAACTCCTCCCCGTAATCCACCATCTCCTCATCAGCATCCGAAGCCGTGGTGGAGGCACGCCGCGAGAGAGGGGGGGGCCCCAGAGGGGTTTCCCCATCGTCGTGGTCACGACTGGAGTAGGTCACAGGCAGATTGTGCAGACGTCTTCTCTTGCATACATACTCAGATGGTGGCTGTGGTGAGTCTCTCGTTTCATCATCTGATGAATATCAACCACAAATAGGTTTGAGCATACATGTACTACAGTACTGTGAAGTTTACTTAGTACTAATTTAGTTTTGTTTTTGCAAAAACGAATAATGTTGGTTTAGGCTGTTTAGTAAAAGTACATAAGAGTCACCACTTGATGTGCCATGAAGCTTAGGTTTTGGAAAGACTGTCTGGTTTAAGCACTTCTGTGTTTGGTGTTCTTTGGATAACAGATCACCTGCTTTCAGTAGCACCCATGTGCAGCTTGACACGTGTGTGCAAGTACATGCATTTTTGTAGCTTGGGAGTGTTGCACAAGGTTCCCGACAGTCTGCTGGCTGTCATGACTCACATTTGAGTGGTGGAAAATTATTGTGCAAGACCTCTGTGTTATACTCACGCACACAAAGATCACACTTTGGTCATGTAGCAGACCTGTTCAGCCATCACTGAGGCTTGTAGAAACTCATGTACACACACAGACACACACACACACACACACACACACACACACACACACACACACACACACACCTTTTGGAAGAGCAATTGGAGCATTCTGCAAATTGGCTCCACACTTATTGCAATCAGAGTACTTGGCCAGGTTGACACGTCCACAGCTTGTACACTGGCGTCGCCCAAAGGCAAAGAGGCCAAATGTTTTGCCGCACAGGGGACACTTCTTGCACTTCTTGAGGATGTTAGTACCACACTGGGGACATGGCTTCTTCTTGCCCACAGGTTGATACCTACAAGACAGAAGCAAACAGATATAAAACATGTCCCCCAACACATCACCTCCACATGTCCCCAGCACATCACCTCCACATGTCCCCCAACACATCACCTCCACATGTCCCCCAACACATCACCTCCACATGTCCCCCAACACATCACCTCCACATGTCCCCCAACACATCACCTCCACATGTCCCCCAACACATCACCTCCACATGTCCCCCAACACATCACCTCCACATGTCCCCCAACACATCACCTCCACATGTCCCCCAACACATCACCTCCACATGTCCCCCAACACATCACCTCCACATGTCCCCCAACACATCACCTCCACATGGCCCCCAACACATCACCTCCACATGTCCCTCAACACATCACCTCCACATGTCCCCCAACACATCACCTCCACATGTCCCTCAACACATCACCTCCACATGTCCCCCAAAACATCACCTCCATGTCCCCCAGCACATTATAAGGTGATTCACTCCATTCACTTAACAGCCATCATATTATGTCCACACTTCAGCATATCACTGCCCATGTGACAGTCACATGTCACATGCTAAACAACCATTAGACTGTGCATAAAAACCAAATCAGAGGAAATTCACCCAAATGTAGGGAATTACAGTTCAGCCACACACACACACACACACACACACACACACACACACACACACACACACACACACACACACACACACACACACAGCCCCCTTTCCTATGGCTAACAAGGTACCTATTTATTGAGCTGTTGCCATCGTACCCATCACATTGGTCCGTCACATTATCCACACACTCGGACTGCTCTGACGGGGTTGGAGGGGAAGGTTCACCCTGATGTGCATACTTCCGGCCACGCTTCCGGGGCAGTTTAGATTGGGCCTTGGAGGGCGTGTCCACAAAGGCGCAGGAAGGGATGAGGTCCAGGTGCTCCTGGTCTAGCTCCTCGGGTCCAATGTGGCTGAGGTCAACCACTGAACAAAGATAGACGAAATAAATAAATTCATCAACACCACATTATGAACCTAATTCAGAAATTATGTACAATCACATATTGATCACTACCTGAATATGATATAATTGCATTACAAAATATATTCCAGTATTCCATAGAATGCTCAAAGCTATTCATGTCAGAATGATCACATCAGACATCATGTCTAGGAAACACAAGTATGATGGAGAGCTGCTATAGAGCTGTAGCAAGGAAGCCTATTCACATGTGCCTGGAACTGCACGTAAGTCTAAGGATGCTGATTGATCTCTACCTCGGTTTGTCATTCATGTAATGGGTCAGGGCCACCGCAGTCCATCCTGACCCACTCCTACGCAAAATCCCTTCAGTAGGAGTATGAACCATGTGCACTCATGTGTCTACAACCATGACTTCCCCAAAAAACTTTTTTTTAATGATTTTTGGAGTGTTAAACAATCAACACATTTCAGATTGTAACTGGTGGGGGCTGTAATGATGTAATGTAGCTACAATCATTAAACATACCTATACACCTAACATTCCCACAAATATAGCATGCATGTCAAATGGTGAATAACAGTTCTTACAGTACGGCCTGCATTGGAAACCGAGATGACAGCTCCATTTTTGGTATGTGTAAACAAATTTGCACATTAGAGAGCATGTTGCTTGTTTAAAGCATAGTCTAGCTGGGTAGTGCCCACACTTATGCTGTGTGATGAACTGTATATCCTAAAATACCCTACCATTACATTGCATGTCGTGATCATTAGTAAGATTACTAGTACACCCAATGATGGAAACTAAAGGTCCTATTCAGAATTCCATATTGAACTAGCACAACATTCGCCACTACCCCTTCAGATTCCTTTCAAATTCACAATCCTATGGTAACTATGTTGTGTGTACTATTTCACTTTCAGTATCACTTTGGTTCATGAATAATTAGTCAATGTTGTGGATTTTACTAATTTGAGTTGGACAGCATCTCTTTGCAAAGCTGTAGCTCTCAGTCTTGAGCTACATGTACAGCATCTGTGTGACTGTGTAAGCTTTGTGGTCAAGCAGTACTTAAAACAAGACTTTACCTCCATTACAACATGTACTCCATAATTTAAAGATCTACATGGCACTCATTGAGATATTGTGACTGCTCCGCTTTGACCACCAATTCATTATATATGTTAATTAACCACTTACGCATTGCAATTAATCTCCATGTAAACTGCTTTAACCTGATACAAACAGCATTGTAAGCATCCCAGAACTACATCTTTGCAAAGAGATGCTTCCAACTCAGAATTAGCAAATCCACAACTTTGATATTTTCATGAGCCAAAGTGATTCTAAAAGTGAAATTATACACACAACTTAGTTACCATAAATATGTGAATTTGAAAGAAATCTGAAGATGGCAATATGAAATAGCTCTATTTTGTTGTGCACTTTAGGTATAGGTATAAACACAGAATTTTGGGCTACAAAGCTAAGCATACCAGATGTACCCAGAAAAACTGGAAATTGTTTAAGTTTAAACCATATTACAGTTCCACTAAAAAGTAGATAAATCATGGCACAAAAAACCTGAAAGAACTTGTAACAAATAGAAACAAACAAACACAAAAATTAGCTTCAAGTATTTTCCAATGACCTGCTACTAAATTTCAACTGTTGCTGAGACACTGGGTTGAGAGGGTACACTGATTGGCTCACCCCTGTTTTAGCTGATGAGAAGTCAATGCCACATGCACATATACCACTACAATCGCATACTTTCAGTTCTAAACGTACTTTCGTCAAAAAAAAAACGGACAGATAGAATGACGGGCTAGCTTATTAACTTGCGTTGTCATCAACTACACGCAGCACGTTCCATCACCCTATCCTACATTATTCTCCCGCCTTCCTTCTATACGCCATGAGGCTGCAAGGGTACGTATCCTCAGACTTACTTTCTCGAAAAGTTTTACTATAGACTTGTTCATTTAATTCCTTTGCCCCCAAGATGTCTGGATCACGACAACGGGTGGTGGTGTCGGGTGTATATAAAAACTGCGCCACGATCGCTGCTCGCGTTGATGCACATTTCTGCAAGCAGCGAGACTTTGCTTTTTCCAGAATTGAGTTCTGCATTCTATAATATCGCAGTTTTCTTCTTCGCCGTCTTGTCTTAGCAGTCAAGGACATTCCAAGTGCAATGCGAAAGCATAAACCTCTAAGTCAACTACGCGATTACGTCAACGCGTTATCAATTAAACGCTCACTAATTAGAATCACACATGGACTGCAGCCCGCCTTTGAATACATGCGGTCTTCGCAACATCCACATATAGACGCTCTGAAATGATGAACTCTAAACCACATGCTAGCTGCTTTATCCTTCAAAGTATTACTCAGTACTATCACGCAGAGACGAGAGCAAGAAAATGATATTGCGGTTCTCATTAATTAATGCACGTGACAATCGCTTATGCTTCGCTACTATTAATACTACAAACCATGATTAATTAATTTGGTTTGGTGTACCTCATTCCTGAAACATAAGCATGTCATTTCAGATTCCCCCCCCCCCCCCCCCCCTTAGCAAATGTCAATGAGAGAAACATATTCTTATTGATAGTCTAGTACAAAAGATGTGGCCCAGTGCTCAATGCATCAAAGCAAATTACACACTTCACCAAATCTTCCAATTAAGATGATGCAATATCTCCTACTGCCACTAGAAGAGCAGCTAATCGAATGATTGTTAAACACACTAATCAAGTACATGTATATATCCAGCCAGTGCTTAAAGGTATAAATGAATGACAATCCACAAGCCAGCAGCTTGCTCTCACTTCGTTCCATTACGATAGGATGAAATGCAGATGACCGATCATGACATTGTAACTTTACAATTAGCACATTTGCTTTACAATTCGCTCATGTACATCAATTAACCTATTTACTTGTGGAACCATAATCCTTCAAAAGAGACTATTATGAATGCACTTTTGTCATTAGATATTATTCTATTCAACAACCCAACATCATTGCACAAAGGATCTGCAAGCAGTTCATTTTAGACAGCAAACTGAGATTTAAGTGCAGCTAAATTCGTAGGCATGTAGCTGCGGTGTGGATATCTGCAGGTGGCATTTACGATGCAACCAAAGCTATTAGGTACAATTGGGTTGAGGTCTCGAATACAAGTAACTCGATTTTAGCCAAGCAGGATGTCCTTCCTACCGTACCTTTCCTTCCAGGAGGCATCTCGTTGCGACCTAGCATATCCAAGATGGATGGCAGTCTGATCCTGTAGTAGTCACATATGTTCTTCACATGCTGCATGCCCAGAAGGCGACAGGTGTGGCACGTGTCCTGGACCCCGCCCATCCTCTTCATCACATACACCTGACAAGGAACAAGAAAAAAAAAAAAAATAGCCACATAGTAAGAGAGGCAAATGAAACGGTGGTGGTCCCACACAGTATACATACATGTGCGCTCATGTCACACACACACACACACACACACACACACACACACACACACACACACACACACACACACACACACAACTGTACAATTCAAACACATACTATATATCAAAATATACAACACACATACAGTTTCCACACACATATGCACACGCAACATAAACTAGAGGTACAGCTACACTCTACGTGCCATCAATGCACAACATATAGTACACGAACACTCTAAATATTGTGCACCTACACCTCAACGACCGATGCATCCTTACCCAGTGGATTGGAGGCTTGTATGAACGGATATTGTTCTTGTAAGTGTACACATACACTGCACTCGGAGAGAATGAGCTGAATAGCTTGGTCCTGAGTTCATACACAGAGAAGCATGGAGTTATGGGAACACCGGACTGGGACGACGAGGGCGATGTATCCTTCGAGTCTCCACACTCTGCAAAAGCAAATACGTGTTGTCTCAGCCACCATCACACACTGAGTCACGTGCACAGGCCTAGCCATGGCTAGGTACATAAATGTTGCTATTCCTTGGAAATGTACTTTGCTGGATGGGATGTGTATTCCAGTCATTCATGCTTGTTGTGGTATGCCCTTCCAAGCACAAACACACCACAACTGTGAGCATCCTGCGCACAACACACAAAGGCTTACATCTTGATAAGACCTCATCATGATAAGAGACCCCATATCATGGTAAAGAGGGCTTAGTGTTTCATGCAAAACAACCACAGGATAAAGGACTGTAACACAAAAGTATAGGCATTGTCAAGATTCATGTAGAGGCATGAGCTGTGCATACATTACATATGGACGCAAGAAGTGTTGTACACTGTACGCACAATTTATCCAACATTCGTAAATGGATAGAAAGATGTGCCGTGCCATTCCTTATACACACTCCATACTGCTATCTACTACACAACACATCAATATCCTCCTTTATGCTCCCCCTCTCTCTCCTCCTCCCCCCCCCACTCTCTCTCTCCACACAGACGTGGCCTTACCCTCCTCACTATTCACATCCTCCATCTTCACTGCAGGTAGCTCACTGGATGTGGCGAGCCTTGATTCGTGCAGCAGGGGCACGAGAAACACCATCTTGAAGTTGTTCCACATCACGTGGTGCATGAAACAGTCTAGGTGGGGGACATCAGAAATCAACACACTTACTAGGGCAATGAGAGAAAGACATGCACACTTGTATAATGCACAGTTTCTCTGATGGACACCAAAGAGTCTTGACATCAGCAGTTATGGAATTGATATTATTTTGGCAATTCTGTCCTGAGTGCATGTAGTTATACTGTAGATCAGATGACAACCCTTTATCATTGGCAATTCTACAGTTGCTGTGTGAGCATTTGCAACTGTGGAACCTAGTCTGATTTTTGCCTGTTCAGGAATGGCTTATATGGCGTATATAAGGATTATTATTCTCAGTTGGTTGAAAACAAAAGTTTGGGACAACACCTAATGCAAATAAGTTCAATATTTACTAGGTGATAGAGGAACTCTGTTTATGCATAGAAAGGAGAGAATACAAAATAACTCAATTGCCTTTGACCTTGCATTCCATTGTTGTGTCATTTACTTTGTAACAAAATATAGCTATTGAGCTATTGGGGAGGGCAGAGGAATACGGCGTATGGCTAAGGCTCCCCCTCTGGTGAAACCCTGTATTGATATCTCCCTTGCTAGTTTTGTGATACAACATCTCTGGATTAGCTTGCCACAATGACATGTTCATACACACTTGCTTTCAGCAGTACATATTTAACCCATGCACTGGACTTCAAATTCAAATTAGTATGCATGCATCATGTAAGTACTCCCATTATGTAACACAAATAGTTGATATAGTAACTTATACAGCACAATCAACTGGGCGAAGAGGTTGTACTGAGAATAATCCTATTTAAAGCCCATCACTACTGCATGATTAAACAACACAGTGCAGAAGTACCCACCTTTTAGCTTTACAGAGAACACCTGGGTATCTCCATCCACTGATGAAAACATGAGACACACAATGAGTGAGCCACAAACGTACATAGTCAAATGACGAAATCTCACAATCCCACACCCAAGAAAAATTGCAACAATGCATATAGTGGTATGTGGACATGCACAGGTGTACACATTTGACACCACCATTCCCCTCCCTTCTCCTCATTACACCTTTGGAAGCTGTTTCTCATTACACCTGTTCCCCCCCCCCCTCCCCCCCCCCTTCTCTCCCTTCTCCTCCCTCTCCCAAGGTTTACTTGAATCATTGTTTGCATTTCCATTCTCACTGTTCTCTTCAGAGCCACTCTCCATGGCCTCATCACTGTGCAACTTAGAGTATTCTGCCGGTTGTTGTGGACAATCACCTAGCATCAAAAAGGATAAAGTACTACTCAATCGTGTGTGCGTGTGTGTGCATGACCTCTTTTCTGGTGCAGCTTCCACCTTTTCAATGCACCCCCCCCCCCCCCATATAAGAAAATATGTTTGTTAAAACTCCATTAGGCCTTGCCATTGTAGTGGCAGTCACCAGTGATTTGGTCTTAACATATTCATGTGCCCCTACCACAAAATAAATAGAAATATTGCAATTATGTTCAGAATAACAAAAGCAGTATAAGGGTTGGGAGAGGGGATGGTGTGAGAGGGTGTGTGAGGGGTGTGAGAGGGAGTGTGTGACAGTGTGTACTCAATATACATGTTGCTCATCTTCAATGTGCAATCTGTGAATACCATTAGAACCCTGAGATGTGCTCTAACACCTCATGATAACATCCTAACAAATGGCTATACTGTTTTAACACACAGATGAATACCAAACTAGTGTGACAAATAAGAAGACAAGCTGTCTACAGCTAACAGTGTCTGCAATTCATGCACATGTAAACAACACATGCCACAAAACCACAAGCAAGGAATGGACCATTTGATAGCTACTCAACCACTCAACATTGTTACAGGATGTAAGCAATGAACAGACTTGGTACATGCACTGTACCAAGTCCATTCGTTGCTTACATCCTGTAACAATGTCCAAAACATTTGATTGTGATCACACAGTTCCTTTTTATCACACACACACACACACACACACACACACACACACACACACACACACACACACACACACACACACACACACACACACACACACACACACACAAACACACACGCAGAAACACGATACATACTACTACACAAATACAGTCATACACATGTACCGACCTAGTCCAATCATTCTGCATGCAACTGTCCACATAGTGTAGCCCTGTGATGAGCTATCAAGTTATCAAGGGCGTGAGGTCATGTGGGCGAACATTAGACCACAATGAGCAGATGCAATGGATTGCTTGTGGACAATGAAACATTACTGGTCACCCACTGCCTGATAAAAATATATATTACAATGTATACTGCAACTGCACTGCCTCCCTTGCTAGTAACGCTACACACTTCCCACTGCTGGCCTTTGGTCAAGGTATTCTGATAGGATGTAATATGCTATCCACTGGTAGTGCACCCATCTAAGTATGTCAGGACACCAGGTGTTTACTAGGTGCGAGGTATTGCACTAAGTTTTGGACATTACAAATGAATTGACTGGCTGCTTTCATTCTTGCCCTCAAATTCCACTTGCGTTGTATCCAGCAACCATCCAATACCTGTCGTGCCCCCAATGCACAATGTAGGGACTTTCTGGACCTTTTGTAGCACAAGACGTGGCACAGCGCTTCTTTAACCCTTAGTGCACACATACGTGCAGTGTACAAGTCACATCACTAGATGTGACCACATCAGCTACCAGGCAGCAGGAATCCTAAACATTCCTCAAGTCAAATTGGTACACATGTGTATACACAGATTTTTTGAGACCATGTACTTGCTACATTAATTATGGTCATAGTGCATTGTACAGTACAAGTCTAGCCATGGTGTCCTATGTCCCTCCACAATCCTTTGAGATGTGGGAAAATGGAGATACGCGTCCGAATATATGTACTTTCCATTCCCTGTTGGCTGTTTGTTTTGTAAGCATGCATGCACTGAGTTTCCAATAATCCCCAATAATGCTTGTGACCAAGTCACATTCCTCTGTGTTACAAATCCAGTATTCAGCCATTAGCCAACTCACGACCATTTCAAACAGAAGACATAACTAAACATACAAAGATGATGTACTGAGCTCTTTTCATCACATAACAAATGTGTGTGTACATAACTCTCATCTCAAACATCCCTACATGCCCCAACAATCCTACTTGGTCCCAACTCCTCCATCCCTTCCCAAATAGAGCAACTCTAGAATAGATACTGCAGACTGCAGTGATCACACAAAAATACAATATTGTAGTTGCACATGCAATGCAATGCAATGCAAAAAAAAACAACTTACTTTCTCCATTTCTTTTCAAATCCCTCTCTTGGACTGCAACTCCATCCACATCAGTTTGGTACTCTTCCTTCACTCGATGTAGGCCTGAATTGCTGCTACAGGCTGCTGGAGTACTGCTGGAAGTTATCCTCTCGCTCACATTCCTCTCTGAACTAGACGTGACAGCCCTCTCCCCACACTTCTCAGCGCCTCCAGACCCCGCCCTCTCCACTGGAGAGACAACACGTTCATGTGAGGTCACGGAACGTTCAGTTGACGTGCCAACACATCTTTCAGTCAACGTGCCCACAGACCTCTCAGTGAAAGTACCGACCGAACGCTCAGTCAACGTGCCCACGGATCGTTCAGTCGATGTGCCCACGGATCGCTCAGTGAAAGTGGCAACACTTGCAGTGGAAACTGGTCTTTCTGTTGAAATGGAAGTCAGGGTTTTATCAGTGGAGACAGACTGGACGGAGGGGGCAGTGGCCACAGGGGGCCCCACCAGTGCAGGGGGGCATCCCACAGCAGGGGGCATCCAAACGGACGTGCAGATGCCCTCCACGCTTTTGGGTGGGGGTTGGGAGGTGTGCGGACGGGACGCCAAAGAGATGGAAGGGGGTAGGGTCGGGTCAGGCGTGGAGAGAGGAAGCACCTTCAGCTGCTCAGGCTCTGGCTCCTTTTCCAAAACCTGCTTGATTCGAGACTGGATGGCACATGTAAGCTTCTGCAGATCATTCGCTGGTGACGACCCTGCAAGGGGCACTTTGTTTGTCAACGCCCCCTTCCCTATCAAACCATCCGTCCCTCCCTCAATGGCCCCCGGGGAACTTCGGGGTCCGGTAATGGTGGACGTGTACACCACCTTTGCCCGGGAGCCCCCAGGAGAAATGAGAGGTGGAGATGTCCTGGCTGAAGTCCCGTCACTTCTGTCAGCACTCTCTCGCCCACCCTGAGACAAAATAGCCGCCTTCTGCTCCCCCAGCCCCGACTTTGCCGTCGTCGGCAAAGAGACGTTGCTGGTTGTCATGGCGATAGAGGGAAACACGGTGGGGGCACTCACCTTGCTCCTCGGGGGCAGAGGTGACCCAGAGGAGAGGGTGGGGGTGGGGGACAGAACCCTCACCACAGTGGTCCCGGGCTTGGCCTCCCCCTGGGGTTTGAGCAGCTGCGCCGTGACACTGCCCATGACTGCTGAACTGGCGAGTGCGGGACGCAGGAGGACGTTTGAGATTATGTTGGCGTGGGAAAGGGAGCTGCTGGAACTCACCTGGGAGGGGGAGGAGGGGGACATGGGTGCAAACACTGTGGGGGTCTTGATCAGCGGAGGGATGGGGAGGAGACCAGAAGTGGGTGTGGTCGAGTGGATGCCATGGGTTGCCATGGAAATGGTGGACACGTGGAGTAGGCTCGGGGAATGGAGGGAGGGGGAAGGATGGTAGCTGTTCTGGGCATGCAAGGAGAGGTGGAGGGCTTGGAGGGGAGAGGGTGCAAGGTGGGCACTGGTAAGGGGCCGTATGGAACTTGTCTCGATGGGACGAACAGGGGCCTTGCCCACCACCATCCCGGGATTACTGCCTGCCACCATCCCGGGATTACTTCCCGTTGCCAGCCCGGGACCACTTCCTGTAACAGCGGGGGAGGAGGCTGAGCTACTGACGACCTTCTGATAAGTCACAGCCCCAGGGGCAGATTTGGGGGGGGTGACTATCTGTCTCTGGAACTGCGTGGTGATGGGAGCGACCACTTGGCGAGGCCCACCCAACATGTCCGTCCTGTTCAAAGCAGCCGGCGAGACTCCAAAGAGGTCTGAGGACCCGGGCAGCGACGAGTCAATGCCCTTCATCTTCTTTACCGCAGAGTTATTCCCGTCTGGATAGGAAACACGCTTTAACCCCTTCCCATCACTCCTTTCCAGGTGGCCATATCGATTTCTGAACTTGGCACTGAAGAAATGGAAATGTGATGATTCCTTTTCCTTTTCTCCTTCCACGTCACTTGTGGGCGGGGCAGGGCTTTCTCCGTCTTTGTAAAGCAGAGGGGGCAGGGGAGAGGGTGTGGCATTACCACCCACCTCGGCGGTATCGGAGTGGGGACTCGGGCCAGGTATCTTTGTGGGAGAGGACTGGCTAGGCACCTCTGATGTGGGGACAACCCCCTCATCAGGTACCACAACTGCCTGCTGTGACGAAGAAATGCTCTGCTGTACCAGTCCCGCAGGCTCGCTGCGAGGAAAGGCTGTGATGATTTCATTTGGATTGTGCAAACCAGACACTTTCGCCAACTCAGAATCGAAGCCTCCAACTGTGCCACTGGCAGAAGTGTCTGGTTGATGTGTGCTTTCAGGCGCGGTTGAACCACCCTGGCTGGGGACAAAGGCAACACTGCTTGCCACAACATTGGGTGGCTCGACGCACACAGGTTGGGCACACGGAGTTGCGGGGGTCACACAGGGGGCTGGGACGAAGGGGGGCACGGAAGGAGCCGAGACAAGTGGGGGCGTGGAGGTGACTGGGACAAAGGGGGGCACAGAGGGGGCCGAGACGAGGGGGGGGCGTGGAAGGGGCCGGGTTGAAAGGAGGCGTGGAGGGGGTCGAGACGAGGGGGGGCGCAGGGTGGACCGATACAAGGGGGGGCACGGGGGCACCCTGTGATGACGAACGGGTCATGACGTAATTCAGAGCATCTCCAATGGTCGCCCTTGACGTCATGCTAAGCATGACCGGCAACTGGGAGGTGAGGGGGCTCAGCTTGGTACCGGGAGGGTTAGCGGGTGCAACAACATTGCTGGGAGCAATGGCTTCCACAGCAGAGGTTGGAGAAGGGACCAGTCGTGAGGTAGCGATCCCACCAATGTCGATAACGGTGACCGGATGGAGAGAAGGTGAGAAGCAATTCTCCAGTGCGCTGCTCGACAGGGAAGAGTTAGAAATGTTGAGCAAAGCTGCGCCCACTGTGGTGGTGTGCAGCAGGGGGAGGGCAAAGGTCACGTTGCCCATGGAGACCAGTGAAGACAGCGTCGACGTAACGGAACTACTGACGGCGTCCGTGCAGCCACCACCCTCCACGACTGACGAGGGCTGCTCCAAGGATGAGGGCATGGTCTTGTACATCTTTCCACTCCGTGTGGTGGCAGAGATGGTGCACTCCTCCTGCTCTGATACTGGCGCTAGCGAGCCAGTAGGTATAACCTGAGTGGTGGAGGAGGAGGAGGAGGAGGAGGTCGGGTGACCTGCCTGTGAAGGTAATAATGTGCTCCTGTCCTTTCCACTTTCACTTTGAACCATCAAACAGTCACCCTTTGACACAATCCCCCCATCAAAGTTATTTGCTGCTTTGCTGTTGCTGTCTCCACTCCAAGCCGCCACCACCTTTGGATCCGCGTTTTCCACGGGCACAGCTCCTGTTGTTCCGCCTTCCGTGGGGACAAGGTTGCACTGAAAGGGGGCATCATCAGGCAGGCCGCACATGCCGGCATAGTGGCTCTTCGGACAAGGGTAGGACACACCACGCTCGACAAAGAACTTGTGGCAACTCTGACACTTCTTTGCCCTGGCTCTGTCCGTGGAAGCTCCACAGTGGGTACACACCTTCACTCCCACTGCACTCTCATCGCCGCTGTGTTTCTCCGAACCCACTTCACGTTCAAGCGGGGCAGTATCCGTTGCAATCGGATGTAATTGAGGAGTTGTAGCCGACACAGGAATATCCGCCGTCAACACAAGCGTGCCCTTCTCTTCCCTCTCGAAGGGAGCGGCGTTCCCCTCCTCCATCCGCGAGTCTGTCTCGCCCGTCACAGTCCGAGGTGCGCCGCTAGCGGAGGAGGGTGGGGGCTCTGGAGCTGGGCTCTCCATGTCAGCAGAGCTATCCTGTGCAGCGGGGGACTGGCGCCCTGGGATGCTGCTCACACCATCCACAGCACATGACTGCACTGACAGTATGCTCATCGTCTCCCCTGAGGGGAGGTTAGTAGTAGTGGTAGTAGTCATCTTTGTGTGTGTTGGACCAGGCACTGCAGGATTGAGAACACCAAACAGTGGCTGAGGTTTTACATTGGTGAGGAAATAAAGAGCAACACTACCGATGGTGCTTTCAATACATTCACTCATAAAAAAATGACTATCTACTGGCAATGACACAGGATACAAACGGACAACAGGTCTCGAGCACACGGGGGTGGGGATATGAATATACACCTCCCCTATCACGTGATAACAGGAGAACAGCAATGGAGAACAGCAATGATTCTCTCGCCCTAACTAGCCAAGTGCATGCTCTTACAGGAGATAAGACAAGTACTGGACGTGAACAGTTCACCGGAATTAAAATTATATTCAGCAACAACCTGCCCGGCCAATTGCTTGAATAAATTTCAACACATTTTACTGATAAACGATTTAAAAATAAGTAAGCGGTGCTGGCTAGACGCACCCGAGCAATCTGCAAAATTACCGTTTACGCAATTTTCCATTACGCTCCCTACCGCCGCAAAAAGATCGGCATTTCGCCCCCTTGACGGCGCACGTGCATTCAGTATTGTTAATGGCGACGTCACCACTCCCCACACCCACTTTATATACTATCCTACTTCGACGAGAAAGTACATCTTTTCTTCAATCCCAAAACTTAATCACTAGTAAAATGATGCGGTTGTACAACTATTTACCATTTTCTCAAAGAAAAAGAAAAAATAATATAAGATCGATAACTACTGCCGATAGCTACTCGCCTTCAATGGCGTCAATTTAAAAGTAAACGAACCACTATCGACTAAGTTAGTAACTTCACATAAATACATGGAGGTCCTAACCATATACAATTTTACATGTATACAGGCCATTAATCCACAAAATAATACGATACACGACGCCCACTGAAATGCCGACAACCGCTCGATTTATACATACAATTGCAGGTACCTTGATTTGACGTTCACTAAAACACTCTCAGTTCAACATTAGGTTTTGTCACAAATCACAACTCAGTCAAAATCACCAGCAGACATTTCATAGCAATAAAAGTTAGAGACTTTGAGGTTATTATTGCATTCATTATGGCAACGTGCACAAAGGTTCACCCAATCAGAACACGCGATTTGTAAACTGGAGTGCGCACGTGATAGCCTACCGGAAATAGCCCGTAGAGGGCTGTAACCTAGTATTGTAATCGCTAGTCGTAATAGTTACAGTGCTGCATATGCGCGCATTGTTGTTGTGTTTTTTCCAGATAAGAAAGAAAGACAAAGTGCAATACGCATTACAAATGAATGGAAATGTAAAATTGACAACATACTATACACCAAACAACAGGCAAACAAAATGAGAGCGTTATAGTACAGGTTAGGGTTCATTCATCTGTCATTTGCAAAAATTTGCAGCAGGTATCGATGTGGCTTTCTCCCTTATTATCAAACGAATACTTGTAGTAGCTCCCATCCGCACAGATGGCTGCAATTACAGAACAAAATTACAGATGATGTAATCAGGGCATAAGGACACAGTAGACAATCAGGCTTCACACAAGCAGGAAGTGGTTCTCGTGTCCAGTGCACACTGATGCTTCTAAAGCATGTACACCCTGAAATCCAATGACAACTTTCAAGTCACTAGATCTTACCAATGACTGATTTTTTGTCGTTTCCAAATGCACAAATGCAATGTATTCCAGCTGGGATCTGAAACTTGGTGAAGCTCCAATTAGAACTGAAGTATTTTGGCAGGATTCCTCTAGCCTTTGCTAAGCTAAAAACATAAATTAAATAAACAGCCAATGCAAAGGTGAACACAATAGACAAAAACCAAAGCAGTACCTTGAGGTCCTGTTTCTGGTAGGATCCTCACTGAAAACATGTATGGTGCCATGGTCACTTGAAACACACAACAGCGTTGAATCTTGATTGAAATTGATGCTGTAAATATTAATGGTCATTTTGACTGATGTTGTGATAGCACACAGCAGTGCACAACAACATTATTTAAAATCCGACACATGCATGACCTAACATCAATGGTCCACCATATGACATTCTTCAGTGTACACAGGTGATATGGAGGTTTAGAGGTCCATAATTTTGTTGTTAAGGAGGGGGGGAAGGACATGGAATTTTGATTGAATTCCGCAGCACAAGTTTTTATTTTAAAAGGTCTCAATTACTTTGGATGGCTATGCCATAACTACATGTCCAACACTGCCCACTGCTATGTAGTGAGTACATTGCAATGAGACCACTCAGTTACCACCCCCACCCACCCACCCACACACACACCCCTCCACTCCACCTACCAGTATATGCTCGCATTCGCTGCTCCTCTTCTCAGCTCCAGTAGCCTCTCATGGGTTTGAGTGTCATAGACCCTTATCAGTGTGCCCTGCATTCAATTAATAGTCACAAATCTCTTCCAATTAATGCACACTACTATGTTAGGTGTGACATTCCTCCAGACCCCACACACTAATGTAGGATTTCTCACTCATACATGAAGATTGCATGTATACAAATGTTCTAATCACCTGCCACGATAATCTAATATGCTTCCTCCTCTAGGAGCATGCGCTAACTTAGTTTGTGCAGTAGAATAGGTGATGGTTGGTAATAATAGCACACACACACACGAACACATACATGTGCTTCACCCAATTTCTATTATGGTACCCACAGCCAACAGTACACGTACATACCAATTTATAATACTGGAAGCATAGGATGAGTATGTCTGTATGCCACGCACATACACACACACACACACACACACACATACACACACACACACCACACACACACACACACACACACACACACACAAACACACACACACACACACACACACACACACACACACACACACACACACACACACACACACACGTTGCCGCATGCCAGTTATATAATGAAATAGTAGTGAACATATGCACAGAGGATACACAAGACAATGGCTTTCAACGGTGAATGGAAAGAATTCACTATGCATAACAGATCGGGTAAAATGTCCTTTCATGGTTGTTTAGCACGTTACTGAGCACTCAAATGAATGCATAACATCAAGCAGAACTCCCACTGCACAGGAAGGATCCTTGATAATCCACTTGCATAGAAATTGAAGGGAGTGTGTTTGTAACATAAACAAGAAAGCACTTGTTTATTTTGGGAAACTAATCCCTAATGTAAAGCTATCATCATTCATAATGGTGGATTACAATCTATCCAGTGGCCTCCATAAACACAGGGTCTCACACTAGTAATATACTAAAGACCAGATGTTTTATCTAATGGAACAGCACCACATACATGCGTTGCAATGTCATGGTCTTAGATCACCAGTAGCTATAATTAGGTGTGTGTGTGTGTGTGGGGGGGGGGGGGGGGGGGAGAAGAGAATGTCAAGGACATGCCTCCTGCAGGGGTGTGTGCACACCTGCTGGACCTTATGGTTGGGCAGGTCCAATCCTTACACGAGATCACATCATCTAGCAGACCAATGATGGAGAGCATTGCAGTGAAGGAGGGAAGGGACTAGCGGTGACTCAACTGGAAACACCATGTGGCACGAAAGCACTGGAACATGCGTTCCAAGGCCTAGTCCTGTGTTGTGCTAACTATGTTTAACTTTAAACTACCACAATTCCAGGTGCAAACTAGCACTTGCCATTAGAAAATGTTTATTGAGTTAATTAACTTTTCCTACTGCCCAAGAAGTTTGTTCTGATGCAAACAGAATAGGCTGTGAGGGAAACCCCCTCCCATGCATTCTGCGAGTTTTGAAGGGGTTGGATGCCAGGAGGAAGTGGGGGGGTGGGGGGGGGGGTCTGCTCAAATGAAGATTGCATGCGAAGCCAGACACGTATTTTCAATCCTTAGACATACTATATAACCTGCAGATGACCAGCATCCAGCATCCATTTACAAGCACACATGAAGGCTTATATATTGCTAAGAGGTTAGCTTAACACTGGCCCAGATGCTCCACCCCTCACACTGGCGTGTCCGAGGCACCACCAGTGACACAACAAGCACACACGTCTGGTTCATGTGACAGTGGAGCCCTCTCACTGCTGCTTCCAAGTGTATAGCGTACTGTCTCGTGTGATATGCCAATTCAATAATGCACACTGTCATCAACTGCCTAAACCCCAGCCCCTATGTACATCATTTCTGTGTGTGTGTGTGTATGTGCGTGTGTATGTATGTGTGTGTGTGCATGTGCGTGTGTGTGTATGTGTGTGTGTGTGTATGTGTGTGTGTGTGCATGTGCGTGTGTGTGTGTGTGTGTATGTGCGTGTGTATGTGCGTGTGTGTGTTGTATGTGTATGTGCGTGTGTGTGTGTGTGTGCAGAATGCAACACAATCAGAGACATGAACGCACGGTTAAATTACCACCACGATCCTTATAAACATCCCACACCAAAACATACTGCTGCTACTGCTAACTGTCACCAGGAAATGATGTGACTGCTTCCCCTCTAACCCCCTTCCCTCCCCTTCAATGTTTTCTTTGGACACAGTTTGACCACACAACTAGAGATGGGGGGGGGGGGGGGGTCAAAGCATTGGAAGTATCACGTGACCCAATATCCAAAATGTATCAGTACATTGTGTGGGTAATGCTATTGTAAGAACACAATAGCATCCATTTAATCCACATGGACAAAAGTAGACTTCAATATTAAAAACCATTTACTGTACACACACACACATACACACAGATGCTCATGCAAATACACACACCTATGCATACATGGACACACACCTATGCATACATGGACACACACCTATGCATACATGGACGCATACCTATGCATACATGGACACACACTTATGCATACATGGACGCATACCTATGCATACATGGACACATGCTCACAAACACACATGCATACACACACATGCGCCCTCATGTGCACCCTCACACACGCATAGACCCACACAACACACACACATGCCCACATACATACACACGCATATACACACATACACACATGCAGATATACCCACACACACATACACACACACATACACACATACACACATGCAGATATACCCACACACACTACCCACACACACATACACACATACACATGCAGATATACCCACACACATACCCACACACATATACACATACACATGCAGATATACCCACACACACATACCCACACACACATACACACAACACACACACATGCAGATATACCCACATACACATACCCACACACATACACACATGCAGATACCCACCACACATACCCACACACACATACCCACACACACACATACACACATGCAGATATACCCACACACACATACCCACACACACATACCCACACACATATACACACATACACACACCTTCTCTGATGCGGTGGCAAGCTGCGTGCCCTGTAGGTTCAGAGCTATGCAGCTGAGGGCAGCCTCGTGAGCAGAGATGTCCACCATTGGCTTGTCCGTCATGTCTGACAGGTCCACCAGGTTGACGTGCCCCACCTCCACACCAGGATAGGCCAGCACCGAGTTGGTGGTGGTTGGAGAGAGCGCGCACAGACCTGCACAGGTGACAGCGAAGGTCAATATACATTAGAGTCCACTAAGTTATTATTGTGTGCAGTGATCACACACACACATACACACATACACATATACACACACATACACACACATATACACACAACATACTCACATATAACACACACACACAGACACACATCCACACACACACAGACACACACACACAGACACAGACACACACACACACACACACACACACACACACACACACACACACAACACACACACACACACACACACCACACACACACACACACACACACACACACACATGTACAGTGCACCTCCTTGCTTACATGTACCTCTAGGGTTAGGTGCCGTTTGGATCTGATGAAGTTCCTGTGGTATTCTCGTGAAGTTGAAGATGCGAATCATTTTGTCCAATACAACAACTATTCTGTAACAGATGAGAATGTGCAAGCAATTAACCGTGGGCGATGGACTGCACGCACATCCATGCCACGCATCAACACACACACACACACATACATACACGTACAAAGGTGTGCTGGGTACTGGCCATCTAAGGTACATTGCACTGATGACATGCTGAACACGTTCATTATGACAGCACAGGTACAGTGTATGCACAAACAGAACTGCAACATGCCGCGGTACACATATCAGACACACACTCACACTCACATACACACAGATACACTCACACATACACACATATTGTACACATACACACGCACACAAACTCACACACAGTACAATACTCACACAGACACATACGCACATACACTCACAGTGCTTACATGTTCACATACACACGTAATGTACACATATCCTATGTAAAGACCAACCTGTCTCTTTTCAGCTTGACGCTTCGAACTGGACCATCAAACTCAAGTTCTGTCACTTTCTCCTTCTTCAGGTCATCCCAAATTATCACTGAAGCAAGAGACGTGTGTGCATGTTTGACATGACGTGCAAAGGTGTATGAAAACCACGTCCATGCGTTCCTGCACACCTGGTTTCGTACTCTGCATGCACATTATGATTTGTCACTATCACATTCCCCTCGCCATCTGCACTGCAACAGTACATGTGCCGGCCAAAAACGATCAGTACGAGACGGTTGAAATGATTGCATAAAAGACAGCTGAGAGGAAAGATTCTTCGATGAGATGGAGGGTGGAAGGGGGGGGGGGGGGGATGACCCACAATTGGTACGAACAAAGGCATCCTCAAGTGGCTTCATGGTCAAGAGATCAAGCCCCACCCCACCCCACCCCCTCTTTACATATGCACTAGAGAGCTATTGGTCCTCAAACGCTAATGTAACAATAGGATGAAACACAACTCCAAGGTCAAGAGTGTACATGCCTTATAGACCTGATCTCTCTGGATGACACAGAGGTAACCTTGCATGCTACATCTACAAGCCAGACACATCGGATCAGGAAACTCTTGGTCTTCAGATATGAGCACCCCCCTCCTCCTCCTACCTTGCAACATTAGGACTGCAGGTATGTGTAACTCCACACCCCAACCCTTACAACTTACACTTCCTCTTCCTCTCCAACAAAAGGGTTTTTCTTTACCTTTGTTTTCTGGATACTTGGGTCTGGGCCCTCCTCCAACCAGTGCGAGGTAATTGCACCTGAACAGCATCTCCACGTAGCCAAGCCCTCCATCTTCAAAATCTTCGAAGAATGAGCAATGTTCGATATGCGCCTTGCATCGATACATCCAAGCACACGGACACACAAGGAAGTGCTACCATTTTGGTTTTACCTTGTCTCTCTTTTTCCTTAAGTGGGTCACAGTTGTATATTCTAAATCCATTCTCCATACCACAAGCGAAGCACCCTACGGGTTCATCGAGGAGGAAGGGATATTGGAGTGAGAGTAAAGCTCTGTGAGAGCCGAACGCAATATGTAACGGTGGGGAAAGGGGGGGGGGGGGGGGGGGGGGGGGGGAGCCTTACGTATTTATAGTGCCTCTTACCCCGTAACAAGTGGATGCTAATTCTACCTGCTCACACGCACACATGCATATTAAAAATAAATAAATATTCACAAGCACGTACGCACATTCTTCTTCTTAACCGATAAGAGCTAGCAAGCACTCGAGGTGGTCAGACAACATATAGACAACCATACACCCACACAAATTAAAGACACACACATATGCCGCCACACACACACACAATACGCACGCACACACACACACATACGACACACATACACACAACAGACACGCACACACGCACACACATACGCACACAACACAACACACACACACAAGCACGCACACGCACGCACACACACGCACACACACTGTGGGACAGGGTAGGCTGGTCGAACTAACGGCGGGCTCCGTTGAAAGATAGGCCTATGGTTAGAAGACGTGGCCCACTTTAAACTCACCTTGGTCCTGATTCCATCCTGCAAATAAAAGCCCATTTGTCGTATGGGACATACTCTGTGAAATAACATTACTCATCCTTCGTGTACGTATGTCAGAGCGCACAACAGGGAAGCTCCACCCCCAATGAATTTCGGCTATTGTGATGGTGGCGTTCGTCCCCAGTCCCTAATGCAATTGTGTGTTGTATTGAAATAATAACAGAAAGAAACAATAAAAATGTCAACCAGTGATGACCAATGAAGGCCCTGCTCTTGAAATCAGGGCTCTTGCATAGCACCTGACCAAAGTGAGGCTGAGTCTGCCAATAAATTGAAGCAGTCGCCTGGGACTGGTGCACCGCATGGCCAGACGAGTGGCAAGACGCGATAGTGTTTCCCTAGCTAGTCTCAGCACCCCAGCAGCCATAAGTCTCTACTGCTAGTGGTGTATTTCCAGCCCATCTCTGAGCACTTTGAATCATTGGAATCATGCTTGCGACACTCAGCCGTCACTAAAGCTGCAGACACTGCCGTGTCACTGACTACCGGTACCGCTTCCGATAAATTAGGTTTAGCGGTGAGAACGGTAAGGTCAAATGCAGCTGGCTTTCCAAGGGACCAGTTGGGAACCAGAGCATCAGCTGGTTTGGTGTTGCGTTTGCCATGCCCAAACCATTGCCAACCTCGACTTGGGTAGATACATTAGCTCGCCTACAACACTCTCACGGAGTTTATTGTGGCGGGAAACCACATCGCCACCGTGCTTACAGGTAATGGCATGGTGGCCCAAAGGATCCAAGGCAAGGCTTGGACAGAAATTGCAGTTGAGGCCCTGAGCCAAGTCCCATACCCAGCCACCATTTTAAGGTTACTTGGAATTCCGGAAGGTCCACGTGGAGGTTAAGACCTGGTGAAGGAAGAACTGAGAGCCAGGCTGCAGCATTGGGGGAAAAACCGATAGCAAACGGGCTCTGTCAGGTAAGGGTGAATGGTCAAAAAGAAGCTTAAATTGGTGATTCTCAATCTTACTAGACAAAGTATGGTGAGTAGACAATCTCCTCTACAGTGATTACATCGGCAGGTGGGAATGAGTGCATTAATATCTTATTTAAAAGCTACAAATATTTCCTTTGTTTGTCTTTATCATAGGACAACACACAGGTGATATAATCACTTGTACAAGTAAATAAAAACATTCTCTATATGAGAAAGTTGGTGGCATATGGATTGAAAGACAATAGTAGTGTAAAAAGCACGGAAACAAGATTTGACTGGAATGGGACTGGGTTAAATGCACTAGGCCTATATTTAGCACACTCCTATATTTAGCACACTCAGTATAGTGCATGCTAATGCCGGAGTGTGCGAAATATAGGCCTAGTTCATTTTACCCATTCCAGTCAAATCTTGTTTCCGTGCTTTTTGCACTACTATTGTCTTTCAATCCGATATGCCACCAACTTTCTCATATAGAGAATGTTTTTATTTACTTGTTTCGTAAGTTTAGTAGCATCTTTACATGGTTGTAGTCAAATCACCAAAATCTGGACGGAGATGGGTTGGTGATATGTTATAGCTCCCCCCCCCCCCACCCCCCAACCCGACGGCCTTGCTTTATACTGTTGTGAGTCCATTTGGAAAAAGTTGACACCATTCTGTCCCATTGTCCCAAGATCGATCAGGTATAATCCAACTGTACGATTAGTGTCATTTAATAATTTACAGGGTCTCTTATAGTCAACACTCTTTGTATGTCATCATTGTCAAGACGGAAAAAAATCACACGTGTATGCACCACAAGCATCTCTTGGATAATTAAATTCAGTATAACATAAATTAAGTAGTAATAATAATAAGTATAACAATATTGATTAAATCACAGGTCTCCTCTTTGGCCTGCTCCCCAGTTTCCACCAGTTGGTACAATATCGATCCTGTACAAGATTCACTTGCCGTATTCATTCCCAATGGCACCTTGAGCAAAGGATACAATAACAGCATCAGCCATGTCAGTTATGTATGTTAGGTTTCTCCCATCCCTGTGTGGCAAGGAGTAGCACATCCATGGTGTTTGGATGTTGGACTTTGATGCGATCTTTCACACATAGATGGCAATATTGTCTCTGTGTACTCATTCTTGTGGGCCTCATGCTGGAGGTGGTAGTGCTGGCCATTCTGGAGGTGGTGGTGCAGGCCTGCTGGAGGTGGTGGTGGTGGCAGTGCCATAGCTGGCAGGAGCACCACTAGTCCATTATTGCACAAGGGTTGGGTTTGTACAGGAAATGTCGTTAATTACTTTCACCTATAGTTGTCAGATTTAGCCAACCCTAAAAAATTCAATAGCAATATAAGTATTCCACATGTTAAAATACAAATACATCACATAAAGAACCTATTATTTAAATACTTTGATTTCAAATGGTCACCAGGACTAGAGGCTTGGAAAAGAAATTACTGTTTTTGCTAGTGACATCTCCCTTACCCTCCCTTACATGTTTATACAAGTCATTTCATTTAAACTTCACAGATTGCTTTTAGCAATGACCCTGCATATGCTCTTGCGCACTCAGTGCTTTAGAAAGTAATCTATCTGCACTAATCTTACTTCTGCTACATGGGCCGAACCTACGCTAGTGTGCAAGAGTTTGGCTTATAGGTATGGTGGTTGCAGTCATTTATCATCTAACAAGCATACAGAGCTGCAAGCAAAATGTATGTTAAAAAAAATGGAAGCCTTATTGTACATCGGATAACAGCCTAATATTCAATAGACAGGTCACAAAGGAGAAAGTCTTTCCCTTACATGCACTGTTTTACACACAATTGCCTACCCCTTTAGCTTTATAATGCTACTGCAATACAACATGCAATAACATACCTTTCGGTGGTAGTGGTAGATCTAAGACCCCTGCGCGTCTCGGCCGCTCGCTTTAAGTGGACGGGTCTGGTATGGCATACGTTTAGCCAATCGGACAGCATCGGGGTCATTCCAATACCGACTCCTTTCAGATGCCTTAATGGCAGCTGAATTGTCCTCGTACTTCTGCCTTTTTGCAGCACGGTTCTCCTCGAGGTCCTCTTGATATCGCTGCCTTTTAGCAGCACGCTTCTCCTCGAGGTCCTCTTGATATCACTGCCTTTTTGCAGCACGGTTCTCCTCGAGGTCCTCTTGATATCGCTGCCTTTTAGCAGCACGCTTCTCCTCGAGGTACTCTTGATATCGTAGATCGCTTAGATTCAATATCTGCGTTGTATCACTTCTTCTTTTCGGGATCAGGCTTGTAGCTGTCGCGCACAGAACCCTTCATCTTTTCGGGATCGCTTGATAGCGCGCTCGGGATTGGGGACGAGGAATTGATTGAGGATTGATGAAAAAGATTAAAAGATTATAGCACTGGGAATGAACAATGGAAGGGTTATTTGCATCTGTCACATTATAAGGTGTTGGATTGTAGTGTATCTGTGTGCAGATGTGCATAAAATGTTTGTGCATATCACCTCTGCCACTTTGTGAAGCATCTGCACAGACATTTTATGCACATCTACACAGTTCATTCCCAAGTGCTATAATTTTTTTCATCTTTATTCGTGCAGGCCTACAGAATTTGTTTGTGCATATGCAACCATCCATTCAGTAGTGAGTCTGATACCATGTTAGGTCAAATATATTAGATTTGGTTATTATCACACGCTTGTTTGGGAGTGTGGGTCAAATGAAGTCGAGAAGGTTATAGTGGAAGTAGAGATTTTTACTGGTTGCATCAAATCCTCTGCACGTGTGCAGTAGAAATAGAAGCAACGTATGAGACTTGTTTGGTGCCAGTTTGAATGTTTACTAAGGCTCAGTGCCCCTGAGATTGCAACTGATGGTAAATTCAGGAAGCCTAACAACCAAATAATGGTATGCGATTGAAATGGCATTATTATAATTCCGCATGCAGCATGTGTATAAAAGCTGCGCACTCAATCTCCACGTGTATCTCAAATACTCACTTGGTAGACATGCGCGAAGACAGTAAGGTTTTATAAAACGACAGCGGAACTTGAAGAGCAGCTAAAATTCAATTGTAGTTTGCTTTGCTAATTGCAAAGGTCCACCGCATCCATGATTAGAGGTAAGATGAATACAATCAGTGTGGAGCTCGACCCTTGGCAAGATTTTCCTAACCTCAGATGAAAGCCGTTATCTTCGGGCGGACGTTAGTCTCGTACCCAGACCCACTTCACAGCGGTGATGTAACTTCTTTGAAGTGGGTCTGGGTACGAGATATATCCAGGGCTAAATTACTGCCCCGGCTCGAACTGGAGCTGCCGTAGCGGTTCCCCAGGCCCTGTGAAACCAAGTCATATCTGTACCATCAGCATACTCTTTACGACTACGAGCTATCTTGACACGTTGACGTACACATCGATATCGCGATATTGAATGGATAATTAACCTTAATTAGATGGTTTACCGTGTCATCCCGCCGGACGACCGATCATGTGTTGGCTGCCGTTTTTGGCGTACAAGTATTGGTAAAAATATTAAAATGTTAATCTACGCCAAAAAATGGCCGCTGTATATTTCGACTAAGTCGATCGTCAACCTTTCGAAATGAACATATGATATTGCATGCAGCATACGTCGTTACGAGAGAGGAATGATGGATTTGTGTGTTTGTGTGTGTGTGATAGAACAACTTACATGTACATAAGGAAACATAGTCTTATAGGTAATTAGAGATGCATTGAAGTTCAAATACAATAAATCTACTTAGACCTGAGTGTGATTGATGAATCCCCAGACATAGACTGCTCCCAATTCTGGCCATCAAAAGTAATGACCTTGATGCTTGTTACTGTGCCAGGGTCAAGACAATGAGGGGCGATACCTCTCCCATCAGGATTGGAACGTGGGGTGTAGAAGCTCTGGACACCACAAATACGGCAGAAGGTGTGTTTGGCGTGGTGTGTGTTGAACGTATAGGTGGTGATACTGTCATCTCCCTGGAAGGAAGGAGGGGAGAAAAAGAGGGAGAGAGTAAAGGAGGAAATTACTTAATGTAACATAGTTACAGGGGTGGATACAGGGGGGCGGGGCATTCATATAATACCCTCCTTTTTCACTTGCATAGTTCATACAAATACAGATACATGTACACTGGTGTTTACGGCCCAATGGTGCATGGACATTTTCATTTTCCGAAAAATGGAAATGATTATGTCATGCCATTAGCAACGCCCATGGCAACAGACGACCTTTAGAACGTGAAAAAACAGCGACGTGCAAATCCCCATTTAAATACCATACAAGGAGAGGAACACCTTTTTTCTATTTGTGCTACAAAACCACGTGGCCTAGTTTAATAGCTACGGGCCTTGAAAGCGGGTTAGTCTCTCTGTACCTCTTCAGCGCAGAAGCAATTCTCCACGACCTGAACAATCAAAAAGTTGAAAAGATAGCTGATTCGTAAAGGAAACTGAAGGTACTAATAGTGGTTTGTAGCCAGTTTTTCTTCTACACCGATATAAGGTACACAAAAATGGCTACATTGTGTGAGTGTTCCTTCATAATTGAGAATAACTGCTGGACCTTATCTTGCATAGAATGATATGTCCTTTGTAAAGTGTTGAACCAGGCATGTATCAATTCGGCCAACCGACATGCCATTCCTTTGCCTGTGAGATTACATGGTCCTCCATTAGGTGCGATTTTGGTAGAGCAAGATGGGAAAGATGCTCTAAAGTTTGCCACGAACGGTGTATTGCCGTTTCTGTTAGACAAATATAATCAATTTGTATAAGTTGTGTCACAACAGTCAGTACCAAGTTCCTTGCACTGCATTTCTGTGATGAAGTTCTGGGCTAATAGACATGCATTCAGAGTGTTGCATTAATTAACATACTCTTCTTCCAGTAGATAACAATGTTCTGGCCTAGTGGAAGCCAGTCTGTTCAGGACCCTCAATGCCATCTTCACTTCAACTCTTGTAGGCAGAGTACTACACTTATGTGTATTGTACCTCTTGCAACTGACGTTTCACCTTCAATAGTGTCAGGATCAAGGGTAATACTGGGTTGAGCTGTTAATACTGGTTTGAGCTGTTGTGGTTGTAGCGGTGTGGTCTCCATGATGTGGATAGACACTTCACACTGCTGCAGTTAAGATCATGAACCACTGAATTAGACAAAGCTCCAGAAGGTGGACATAGGAGATATAAGCAGATGGGACATTGCAGTTCCTCTATGACTATGATGGCTGGGTTGTTCCTGTTGCAAGTGGCTGATGATACAGTAAGTATTCTGTGGGTGGGGCAACCCTCCTAATTGCTGACACTATTCTATTAGGACTTATTATTAGCTGGAAGACCTGCTGTGGGAGTGACATTTCTGGTATGTGGTGATATGGGATGGCAGATCTGGATGAGGATAAACACAGATATCAGTTTGTTACCTTGCATTCTTCATCACTTGTTTGCAGCGATAACGAAACGTGAGTGGGTAAATACTGGCAGCATCACTGTGGGAACAATGCTCAAGACATAGTGTAAATCTGCTTCAAGCTCTGTGCATTGATGTGGACACCTTGGTTTCTTTTCCTTAGGTGGTACTAGCAAGTGATGCATTGCTCCTGAACTTTGTTTATGTGGTGCTGCTCCATTCAAACTGCACCGAATACACATGCCGAGTTTGATGGTAAAAAAACTGTGGGTTGTTCTGATTGTTGTGTATGTGCTCTGTGATGTGTGTAGTTCATGTTTTTTTTTAAATCAGATAATTTTGGCACTGTCTTTGCTGCACATGCCCCTATCACATGGGACGATGCGCGCCATAATGAGTAATATTGTAGCTTGTGCGCCATGGTTAATGTTATTGACTACGGTAGTAGGAGAACTGAAGGGATGACATAGGCATAGGAAGCTGGTAGGAAGCTGGGGGGGGCCCAGTGACCAAGCAATGAAATGAATACATATAAGTACAGCATCATACAGCTGTACATGCATGAGTCAAAAGAAAAAGTGTTTCCAAACTACTAGATATCTATTTGAATTTTCCAAAGTATCGTTGTCTTCTTTCATTTGCCATAGAAAAGACATGGGCAATATCTACTTACACTCAATCAGAACATCAGCCAACCTTTTCTGTTTCGTAGCACACTCTTGTTGATTGCAGGTCTCAAAACCAATTAAAACTTCTTCACCAGTCTCTTTTCGGGACTCGACATCATCAACTGTAGTAGTTAATGCTTCCGATGTATAAGAAGGTGACAGCATGTTGGTGGATCCATTGCTCAGTTGTTGCGTAGCAGAGCTGACCTCACGCTGATTCCCAAAATAGCTTAAAATTGATTTCTAACCCCCCCCCCCCCCCCCCCCCCCCCCCCCGTTCCTACGCATACGGATGACTTAATAACAGCATGAAATATGGTTCACAAAAAATACAAATTATAATGAGCTCATCGAGTCATGTATTCGGTAGGCATACTGTATTGTCCAATTATCAGAGTTTTGTCCAGTCGCAAACAGCTGTGTGTAAGGATTGGACAGATTATTATCAAATTAATTCAACAATACTAAGGAGTCTGTATGTGAGGTAAAGAACGTCAGCTGTAAAAAGAAGATTTAAAAAAACTAGAAAGGAAAAGAGCTGAGGGCTCAAAAGGATGCATTCCTATTCCTTTCTAAAACTAGTATTGTTGGATTTTTGTTTGCGAGTCACACGTTGTAGAATGAATTGTTTAACTGGCTAACTGGTTTTTGTGGTTTCCTTAGTTGGGCTCTATTCTGTAATTCTCATACTTCAGATCATTAGCTGCTTGGAACGAGGTATCAAGCACTGAGGACATTCTTGACTGTTCAGGTCCTCAAAAGTCGCCTTGTCCTTTCACTCATGATGAACCAGAGCAGTGTTGACATACAGAGCAGTCTCTATCTAGGGTCTGATGAAGCTCACAAAGAGTTCCCATGTGCCCATCTCCATAGTAATACAACATACGCACACCAGGGGATATCTCAAGAAGCATTCTCACGTGATACTGCTCCTTCCTGCTCCTCTGCCATAATATTGAAAGGGTCTTGTAGTGATGAAAAAAACAAAAAAACAAAAACAAAACAAAAAAAAACAAAAAAAAAACAATATCAGACATCTGGCAGATAGTGGGGGTCCATCGAAGGTGATTCAGTTTGTCATGAAATGTCATACATGCTGCCAGTCCTGAGCGGTATTGTGTAGATGTACAGAGTAATGCTGATCAGAAAACACATGGAATTTAACCTTTCAGCACATGTGGCTTGAACAAATCCACTGGTTTTCTTACAGCAATGTGCTTTCCAGAGGTACTTGTAGATGCTGTATTTTGTTTCCTGAACGCCCACACGGCTCCATACTAGGAGTGCTTAATACAAACACCCTCCAGACATCTGTATAATAAGGCACTAGGAAAGGAGGAGCCATGATCAAGGAGGTACAATGCACTACTCTACATCAGCACAAGCAGATGCATTCAAACTTAGAATTGACAGATTATTTATGAAGCATTAAGAGTTTGCTGTGGACAAATTCTTTGCCAGGTAGTATTAGTCATTGAGTTTTTAGCAAGCAAGAATTGCCATTTAAAGGTCACCGAGATGACAGGGTTAATTTTGCTAGTGATACTATTAACTTATTGCCCTCAGCAAAAGGAAGCAATGAATCCTACAGAAGCACCTTACTTTAAGCCAAAGGAAATGTGCAAGGTATTCCAGTAAGACAAGTCAGAATGGCATTATCCACATATATGCAAGCAAAATAAAACACAAACTAACAATGAAGCTTCATTCTTAACGTTCACTATAATTATGGATGAATGCATCCTAATCAGTGAAATTCTGACTTTATACAACTGTTTGTGGATTTGTCATTACCACAGCAACCACACAACACAGAATGTCTGATTATTTGGATCATGGTAATGCAAGCATGATATATTGGCTTCCGATTCTGAAGCACCAGTTAGTCTTGATTCATGAAGAATAGGTGGTCAGGCATATGTTGGAGCCCCTGGTGTATCGTCTGGGAATACAAGCAAAGATCAAAGAAATTACTCCATTAATTAGCATTGTATTCCCAACTGCTTTTTCCACTGGCTCAATCTTTCCATTGCATCAGCCAGTACATGTCAGGAAGTTAGAAATCTTATTGGATCATCAATGAGGCTTATCTTTTTCTTTCTATCAGCCCCAAGCGGTAATGGTTTATTAGTTCACAGTACAGGTCTATTTGCCTGCATGTTCCAGTACTAAACGTCTAGGACTCTGCAAGACCAGACGGGTAGAACGACATATCTGTTACTAGCTTTTTGTATGTTTGCCTAATAATATTTCTGGATTCAATGATTGCCCCACAATAGAGTCATCAGATGGAAGTGGAAGGTGGGATTGGACAGAGACACTCTATAGTCAAAGCTCAAGGGTTGAAGGCAGCACTGTCACACATAGCAGGTATTTATTTTAAATCAGAAATTGTGAGACAACTTGCGATCAAGCTTCAAAAGAGTGATGAAGATATTGTATACAAAAGGTGGATGAGGTTGTTGGTTGCATGACACTGCGTTTCTTTAGTGGTATGGTGAAATCCTTAAGCTAGGTGAGAATGTTGGTGTAGAAGAGACTACATGTATGCCCAGGAAGACTGGTTTGAGAGAAATGGTTGTAACGTCCCTAGTGATAGTCCCTAGATCACTATAAAAGTCCACTTCTCAAGTACCTAGTAAGGGGAGGGTGTCATGCTCACATAGTCTACTTTGCCTTGTGCCTTCCATTATGTCTTGCTTCACTATTAGACCCATTTATGTACATGCCAGATACAGTGTGATCTCACGTACCTTCAATCCTTAGGGTATGAACTTAACAGATGGCAGGATATTTGGCAAAACAGAAAAAAGGAAGCTGAAGGACAAAAATATGTATTTCTTCTGCAGGTGTGGCATTGATTCTTTACTGTCATTTAGTAATAGGATATACTCTACCTATTACCAGCGCAGATGCAGAGGATTTTTTGGTGTACCCTTTTTGCTCACAAATACATACACCTCAACAATAGCTAGCCGAGGCTTGCCATTGGAAATAAATCAAAGGAAGCCACAATGTTTAATTTATGATTAGCTGATAGCAGATTCAACAGTACATAACACTCTTACTCTCTTTTGTGTACATTTTTCTTAGTTCATTGAGGGACGTACATATAGGGGTATGCAGATTTATTATATGACTAGGAGCCACACCTTCATGGATGCAGGTGTAAATTATTCCCCACTATAAATGCAATGCAGTGTCTCCATAGAACAGAAAGAGATGCACTCTCACAGTTTGGATTAAAATTGCAATTTTAGGTTGCAAATGGTAAATCAACTAATAACACAAGTAAGATGTGTATTATGGATCAGTGGTGTACAAGACAAGCCAATGATGCATGCAATGTTCATACTGAGCCTTAAATAGTGTAGAAAAACTGCCAGTGGCCAATACTGACATCCCACTCTCATATCAGATATAAGCAAAATTGCCATACACATGTATACTCTATGATGTCTTGTTTCAATAATATGACTTGCTGAATAATTAATTTTTCTGTGACCTTTCAAAAGAGGATAGCTTGAGCCTTGACATGTATAAGTTTGGGCTTTTTGTACATAACAAAGGATATTACGATTTAAAATAACTAGCTATTTTTATTCTATATTTGGGTTTGTTTCCACAAAAAGGAACCTAACGCAAGTTTTTAAGATTTTTTGATATTCTAGAAGTCTGAAATCTCTACACATTGCTTCATATGCACTGAGAATCAGAGTATCTCATGGAGTTGTAAGGCTCTAAATTTTTCATTAGCCATACGTTTCAACGCAAGCGTTACAGTTCTATTGCGTGTACTGGAAATTTTATAATGTATGTATTAGGTCCCTTTTCGCAGAAAGGATCCCATTAAGACTTTATCAGTTTGCATAATTGTCTAGTTGCAGTTATAAGCAATAAGTTAAATCCTTCACATCTATTCAAAGATCAAGAAGAGGCTAAAGATAGTTGACAAGTATTATACATGTAGGCTGATGACCACGCCTTTTCCATAAACTATTCATCAAATGGTTGCCCTTTGGAGAGTACTCTGCTGTGTTCATTTAACACTATCGAATGGTAACATCTCCTATTTGTCACGTACCCAAATATTACAACCGTTTGCAAATGAATTAATTTCTATACAGTAGACGAGCAAATTTCTCTTCTGAGGTACAAAAAAATGTCCATAGAGGCACACATTTCAAATGCACTATGGGATCTGATTCAGTAAAACAGCTACGAATGAGGTGTCTAATTGACTCTGTATATGCAGAGTGACACAAACTGGTTTATGCATTTGTGTGTTAGTGGTGTTTGATTGAGACGAAGCATGGCAGCTATGACACCAACACCACTCCCACCCGAAATCCAAATCATTGTACATGCCCCTGCTTTGTTCATGTACTTCAATGTCCACAGTAACGGCCTTAACACAGCCGCGGCTACCGCACTAACTATAAAACACACGTGTGCTCGAGCAAATAAGGGACAACAAACACCTCACCTTCAACAGTTTGAAATCCTTCTCTGGGATAATGAAATGCCTGTTTTGTTTCTTCGTACAAATACTACAACTGGATGATGGAAGAGACACATTTGAAGTACAAGTGTAGATGGCAATACAAAGGTAGAGTGATCGAGCAGTGATGGATTATGTATTGTGCCTGCGAGCGCGTGTCTACAGGTACCACACGTTCATGCAGAACTTCACTTGCAATCGAACACTTCTATGTCACTTGGCGCCCACGCTTCAAAGCGAACAGCTCCGCAGTGGCATCCTCCAGTGTGCTTCACTTTATCTGCCATGTCGAATCTCGTCCCCAGGAGACTGACAATGATAATAATTATTACTTTTTTTTTTTTCCCCCCAGGGGTAAGAAACCAGGAGTTATCGTATACGACAAAACCGATAAATTTGGCATCAAATAATTGATTTGACATGTGTTTTTATGCTTAAAAGAGCTGAAATTTCTCGCACCTTAGTAATACGTTGGCTTTTCCGCGTTACTTCTTTACTCGTACTTGCTTAAAAGCTAAACGTATACTGGGAGGATATGTGTTTCTTGGAACATTCTCCCAATGATATAAAGAATGTAATATGCCATAGTGCCCAAGTCTTGCAATTGTATCATATGGAGGGTGTATTGTGATTTTTAGGGGCTTTAAACCACTGCCCTCTGGACGAAAGGCTCCCCCCGGCCCCCCTGGCCATAACAATTACCATACATGTATACGGTAAGTGTCTGCATGTATAAGAGCCGGAGTACTACGCCCCCTGGCTATATACAGGCAATGCCTCATATGTTGGGGGGAGGGGGGGGGGGGGGGGGGGGGGGCGAGTTGTACCGCAACTGCATTCTCAAGTTGTTCGCTGAACATTCCCTACAACTCAGATTACACAATGCTACTACAGACCAGTCTTCCCACGGACGGAGACTGGGGTGCCAATGCAGACATCACCACTTCCTGTGTTGAGCGCGGTTGGGATTGAAATCACATTAGTGGCAGTTGGAGAATAGATATTAGAGCCTACCTATTATCTATGGTGGGAGCAATTTCAGTTCGAGCTTTTGAACTTGTGATTTGACAATGAGTACACATTTCAAGTTGATCGTACGACTTCAACCACTCTCGAGTCATCACCAACAACAACCTATACCAGTGCTCCAGCTCCTGATGTGGACTTTCTGGACACACCTCCGCCCATTGGCTTCCAAGATGCTCCATCGGACAGTGTTCTTACCCGCCTGACCAAGGAGCAGGGGCTGGTGCAGAAATAGACTTTGCCAAATGCCTTGAAAAGAATAACACTATAATCAAGTTGGGCTACTCTTTCACTTACCCTGCAGCCAGGATAAATATCTCACAAGGAACCTGGACTTTATTAAGTGCATATTGGGTGAGACAACTGTCTCGTTGTACGCTGATGCCAATAAGTGTACGTATATGTTGCTTTATTGTTGTATGGATATAGAGAGGTAAGTACATGTCATGTGACAACACCAAATTTCCTGAATGCTGTATACACATTACCTCAATACAGCAACATGGTTTTTATATTTAGATTGTGCCACTGTGCTTGGATTGGGCTCCACATACACAGCACACAGAGCACACCCCTGACTGCATCTCAAAAGTACATCCCACAGTGAGCCATATATGCATGATTGACCAGTCTGAATTCCCTCAGTGTGGTATTTTTTGCTGGCTAGGGCCTTTGACACACGATTGCAACGTTATGCCAACTTCAAATAATGTTATAGTAATGAGTCAATGAGCCACAAAACTTTATGTTATAATTTGCAATTTTCTAAGAGGTTCGTACATACATGCATCAAAAAAAAAAAAAAGACATCCCATGACGGAGCTCGGTTTAATTAGCCGCATACGTTTCCTTGCTTTTTTTTTTTTTGCGTGTCCCTCTAAAGTTACAAATAAATTGTCGCAAAAGACCACTCCCCCTCCTCCGCCCCTTATGCATAATGCGGTAGTATTTAAAAATCGTCCCGAGTCCCAATTGAGCAAAGTGTGTCTGGTTTGCGAGACTATTGCGTGGTCATGTGTACGTGTGCTATCACACAAGGGTATTGCGTGTGTACCGGATACCATCCATAACATCTGAAAGGCCATCCAAATGCACAACACGAAATTGGAATGCGATACGGATCCACTTTCGCACTTTTAACATAAGCCTTTTCGTATTTGGTGTATAGTCATGGATGCAAACCTATAGATATGTAAGTTTGGCGAAATCACAGAAACAAAGCAGTTCTTTAACATTTAATTCATCATTCATTTGTAAATTTATTTATTTATTTATTTATGATGGAGATATAATAATATACACAGTTACATAGAATTAAAATTAATAAAATTCATAATACATAATTAGGTACGGTTCTACACTCTTCGGAGAATGGCTCTGGCATTTGCTCTAATTAAGCAAATGCTTAAGTTGGAGAACAGGTCGAAAGAAGCCTATTTATTTATTTATTTTGTGGAATGAATTATTGTTGCGTACTGGGTAACACATACAATGAACGGAAAACTGATATGGAAACAAGTATACAAATTCTTTCGAGGAATGTGCATGGCCAAAGGAGCACCAACGTTAAAATCTCTCCATCTGGTGCGTGACCCGGCTGACTGCTCGAACCCCAGCAAAAGCGCTCTGACATAGCTGCTGGATACGGAGTGGGCCACTACTGGATCACGTGTAGTGATAGTGGCTTCAGTTTACTACTGGGTCGTTGATGACTTGGGGCCTCGCCTGACTGGCCACATCTCCAATGCAGTAACGGATCTCATATTGGCGCAGTAAAACAAATCCCCCTTTCTTACAGTTAAGGGCACCGGTAGAAGCTGTGAAAATGGCATCTTGCAACGGGGCAAAAGCATCACTGCAATTCATTGTAGGTATGACCATTCACTCTCATGGGTAGCTTGGGGTGAGTTGGCACCATAATACATTTCTGCAGTAGTGGTTAAAAAATAGATACTACCTTGCCTCTCGATCTAGCCTCGTCCCCAGCCTGACGCATAGGCGCGGTATGGCTATAAAACTAAGTTTCAGCATTTCTAAGAACCGGAGTACTACGTGCAATGCCTTACGGAAGACACCACCACAGGTACCGTGGTGGAAATAGAAGAAAAGGCGGATTGCTCTTCTTCCTGATCGCTGCAGCCTTGGTGATCCTTATCGTACCCGCCACTGTCACCTATCAGGATCACGGCTCCCCTCTCTACCGCGTCCTGTCGCCCGGAGACACCCGTATCGTGTCGCACTTTAGTTCAGTGTGTCAGGGAGTGACACTAAGCAGCAGCTCGCCATCAGTCAACTCAACCCTGTACTTTCTCAGCAAGGCGCCCATTTTGGGTGCAATGAACACCTTCGTCCTGTCTAGCCGACAGACCGCTCTTGCTAGTGGGAGCTACCAGTATTGGAGTTTCCGCCTCTATCCTGGATCACAATACTCGCTCGCAGCCTGTCTCAACTTCGGACATTCGGTTGAATACTACGTCATAAAAGGGACGAGCAATTTCAACAATTGGGTCAAATACCCAGCGGATTCTAGAGCAATCCGAAATTCCATCCTTTACTTGAATAATCTGTGTGACACTTTTAATGTGACGGGAAGCCTTACATTTACTGTCGAGGATGTTTATTACTTCATCTTTTACAACTTGAACAGTGTTGGTTTCTCTGCTAGCGTGCAGGTCACATTTTCATTCGATCGAACAGAATATTTACCAGGATCGGGTAGCATCGTCAGTAATTGTACCGCAACTGCATTCTCAAGTTGTTCGCTGAACATTCCCTACAACTCAGATTACACAATGCTACTACAGACCAGTCCTCCATCGGACGGAGACTGGGGTGCCAATGTAGGCATCACCACTTCCTGTGTTGAGCGCGGTTGGGTCTATGCTGTGATTGAAATCAGCATGATTGCATTAGTGGCAGTTGGAGCGATTTTAGTTGTAGCCTTCTTCTATCGTGATCGGATAAAGAGTGGGTGTACTAGAGGAACGCACACATTTCAAGTTGATCATACGACTCCAACCACTCTCGAGTCAGCACCAACAACAGCCAATACCAGTGCTCTAGCTTCTGAAGTGGACTTTCTGGTCACATCTCCGCCCATTGGCTTCCAAGATGCTCCATCCGAAAGTGTTCTTACCCCGCCCCCACCTCCTGATTACGCAAATAGTAAACTTGATCCTCCTCCCCAGGATTATAAAGATACCCTACCACCAGATTACAAGGATGAACCTCCTCCTCCATACTAGCCCACGCATGTACAGGCTATTTGTATAGTACAATTTAAAACAGCGCATGCCATAAATTCCTTGTTGTACAGCATCACATCAGAACTTACGTTAGTTAATTCTCTATGTGGTATATAGGATTGTCTAAAATTTAATACCAGTATGATATGTATCTTAGCACACAGCAATATATCATGATAATCCAAAACATGTGCTACATATAGGCTGTATTACTGGACCCTTGTTTCCCTGCTTTTTACACTTGGCAAATGAAATAAAAACATTTTACCGTATTCAGCATTTCAGGAAAGCAAATGGTACCCGTACATAATTATGAAAACAGATACGCGGAAGTGTTCACGATTACGAAGATACGGACATTTTAACACAGGTGTCATAGCGGATTCTGTCCCCCCCCCCCCCCAAAAAAAAACTGTCCCCCCCGGACAGAATGCGCTAGCGGATATTGTCCCCCCGGACAGAATCTGCTAGCGAATTCTGTCCGGGGGGACACGTTCTGCTAGCGGATTCTGTCCCCCCCCCCCCCCCCCCCCCCCCCCCACCCACATTCTTGTTTATGTTTATTAGCGCAGCTAGATGGCATGAGATTATTATTATAGTTTGGCCCTAGAGTGTGTACATGCTGCTCATTTCAGTCTCACACGGCCCCTATCCTGAAACGGTCTATAAATAGGTTCTTCGCTACTCATTTTGGTTCACTTCTGGGGTGTTAATGTAAATGTAATTGACGCGGGGGGGGAATGAATTCACAGTCAAGGAAAGGAAAAGAAAATGGTTGAATGAATATCTCAGTCTCACATACAAGAAGAGCATGACAATTTGTCATCACAGTTGGGAAGTGTGAGAAGACCAACACATTTGATATGGAACCATTTGCGACAGTTTTCACATTGAACCATATCTCCATACGTGTCTGGCATCAAACATATGCAATAAACATCAATTTTCTCAGTGCAGACTTTCTTTGGTATCTTGCTTTGTTTATCAAGAATCGGAAACGGGGTAAACTTTTGTTTTCTAAGGCATTTCATAAGGTGTCGTCTCATCTTCAGCTGATCAAACTGCAAACCTTCTCCCATTGCTGCATGAAATGCAAATGCAATTGCAAATACACCACAGTCACTTCCACCTTTCTGCTTTTGGGTATACGGAAATTGCACAATTAAGTGACCTGTGTTTATCTCCACTTTAATCAATGTCCTATATATAAGACAGAGCTGGTGAGTAAGAGTTGAGTTTAATTTTCCTCTACGTAATTTGCTGTCATAGACAACTACTTCATGGCCTAGACTGCTTGATGTCACCCAGTGATTTCCAGATACCAGATGAATTTGAATTGATTCATTTGTTGCAGGAATAAACCCATCAATCTGTGCTAGAAGAGTTGATTGCCAGCCATCAAGGAATTGTTTTTGAAGAATAGCTTGAGCAAGATACATGTGCTCATCAGAAAGCCAGTCTCCACTCTTAATCATGGCTTTCATGTTCCTAGTAAAAGGAATTTTTCTATCTCTGACCTACATGTAAAAAAACGTAGTATGTAATATGACTTATGTAAATTGTTGCACACCTTTGCTTGTTCAGTTTCAACCACATTGTCATGCTCACTAAGAGTTTTGTTGTCTTGCTCACTAGTTATAGCTCCATTTTAGCATTTGTACCTTCAATATGTTCACTGTCATTAACACTACTATCCTGACATCTGGCACCTTCACCTTCATTTTCCACAATGACTAAATCACCTGCACACTGTTCATTGGTACCACAATCATCATCGGTACTGGAACTTTTCATTCCCTTCACTAGTTTTAAAAACTGAAGTAGAGTAATACCAACACCAGGTGAGCAATGACCATGGTATGGGATGCAAAGGGACTGCAGTCTTCAGGAAATTTAATATGGCGCCGAAGGCGCCCTCGTCCAGTGGTCGTTGACGGCCGAAACATTGCCAAAAAAATTTTGGTGCTAGACGGGTGCTTTTTGACACCGGATTCGGATTCCGGGATGCAAGTTGACCTGGCCCCTCGCGCCTTCGGCGCGGCCCAAGGCCCTAAACCCTAAACCCCAAAACATTCCTAACAGCGTCAATGCCGCGTTTTATAAACTTGGCACCATTTGTACTCTGGCAAACATCACATGTCTTAACAAACTCATCCACATCTTTCATCAGCGTCTTCCAGAAGAACCTCGATGAAACCTTTTCTCTTGTTTTATCCCTTCCCAGGTGTCCACCTATAAAAAGCGCAATTATTATTATTGGCCTCATTGACCATAGTGACACTGCTAATCTCAATCCATAACGGATCGAGCTAATCATACTCACTTTCTTTGGACGAGTGGCACGAATGAAGGATTCGTTCTCTTTCTTCTACTCCTCTAGGAACTCGAAGAAATTCCATTTCCCCTCTTTCCTTTTCCTTTTTGCGGTACAGTACGCCGCTATCGACCGCATAGTCCTCACATTTCCGCCGCAAAGATCGCTTTTGGGCCTTATGATACCCAGAGGGGTACGTACCAGTCTCCAGAAAGCAATCGTACTCTTCTCCGTCCATAACGCAGACTACGATACACTAATAGCAGCTGCTCGACTAAAAAGGGCGGAGGTGGGAAACAGGAAAGGCGGAGCATGCATAAACTATAGCGTTTGGGCAGGCGGGGATGGGGGAGAGGGGAGGGACAATTTCTGCGGAAGGAGGAAAATATCCGCTAGCGGATTATGTCATTATGGGGGACAAAATCTGCTCCGACACGGGGTTTACGTAAGACGCGGGAAAATTTTGGGGAATATAAAACTTTCATAATTCCCTCCTTACGTTTGATTCCCTAGTTAATTACGTTGCCTAACAGACCATCTTATATGCAACCATATTGTAGAGTTGGGACCTAAAAGCTCGTACCGTTGTCGTACACTAAAGTCTCAAACCAATCTCATTAGCGTTTTCGCGGTGGCCTCGATTTCGAGGTGCACTTTTTTCCCTTATAATTTATTGGCTAATAAAGTGTAACATTAACATCTCTGGCATAAGAAAAGGCTACACAATAGCTATATGTAAGGACAACGCAGCTGCCTTTCGAGGTGCGGTGTGTTTTACTCACGCAGAGAAGTAATAACCATGATGAATACGATTACCTTATAACAGCTGCCTGGAACATTTTCCGAGGATGGCATCGAAAAAGGAAAACATAGAAGCAGAGCATGTAAAGTTAAACGTGTAATTCAGGTGTGTGCCATGATTGCTGTAATTGTAGACAACGCACTCGCGGACGTCCTCGCAAACAGTTGAAATTGCAATTGGCTAGCGCTCCAGGTATGAGCATGGGCATAGTCGCTGAGTCTGATGTTCCTTGGAGCATTTGTACTGTCCACCCTGCTGCTCCTGCCGCCGCAGATACTGTTTTCCTTTCTCCTGCTATCCTTGCTACTGTTCCTACAGCTGTCCCTGCCACCGTTCCTACAGCTGTCCCTGCTACTGTTTCTATAGCTGTCCCCGCTAATGTTCCTACAGCTATCCCTGCTACTGTTCCTACAGCTATCCCTGCTAATGTTCCTACAGCTGTCCCTGCTAATGTTCCTGCAGCTGTCCCTGCTACTGTTCATACAGCTGTCCCTGCTAATGTTCCTACAGCTACCTGCTAATGTTCCTACAGCTGTCCCTGCATGCTAATGTTCCTGCAGCTGTCCCTGCTACTGTTCATAAAGCTGTCCCTGCTAATGTTCCTACAGCTACCTGCTAATGTTCCTACAGCAGTCCCTGCTACTGTTCCTACAGCTGTCTCTGCTACTGTTTCTATACAGCTGTCCCTGCTAATGTTCCTACAGCTGTCTCTGCTACTGTTCCTATACAGCTGTCCCTGCTACTGTTCCTACAGCTGTCCCTGCTACTGTTCCTACAGCTGTCCCTGCTAATGTTCCTACAGCTGTCCCTGCTACTGTTCCTACAGCTGTCCCTGCTACTGTTCCTACAGCTGTCCCTGCTAATGTTCCTACAGCTGTCCCTGCTACTGTTCCTACAGCTGTCCCTGCTACTGTTTCTACAGCTGTCCCCGCTAATGTTCCTACAGCTATCCCTGCTAATGTTCCTACAGCTGTCCCTGCAGCTGTCACTGCTAATGTTCCTACAGCTGTCCCTGCTGCTAATGTTCCTACAGCTGTCCCTGCTAATGTTCCTGCAGCTGTCCCTGCTAATGTTCCTACAGCTGTCCCTGCTAATGTTCCTGCAGCTGTCTCTGCTACTGTTCATACAGTACTGTTCCAACTGATGTCCCTGCTACTGTTCCAACTGATGTCACATCATGTAATGCTGATTATGATTGCCGGGATCACATATATTCCAAGTATATACTGAGTCTGTTGGGAATTCAAGCCAATTCTGATATGAATCATCTACCCAGTGCTAAAGATCGAAAGTTGCCAGGGTGAAGGAGGATTTGACTGAAGATGATTTCAGAAGGGTTAAGCCCCTGTTCTGGAAGGGTGTGAAGGGATGGATCAAAGTATTCCTCCCTGCATGGAATCTTCCTGATGACAAGGTCTTGAAGAAACTTTTTTCTCTACCAAGTGGCCCATTTGATGACAAAGATGAGGCAGATGCTGAAGGAACAGGTGCCCTTGATGATCACACCCTGGTTACAAAGAATATCGTCCAAGCCATCAAACAGGAGAAATCGTTCCATATCGTTCGTATCTGGCTGTGTTGCTAGTATGTCCACTTTATTCACTAGTGCAGACAGTCCAACGTATGCTACATTTTAGTGTAAAGTGGATTGGGCCCAAACTCATAAGGCCATGCTTCCTGAATTCAGCAGCAAAGTGCGAACTTTTATTGCTCATTGTTGGCAGGAGGGGATAGCTGGTCGTGCCAAAGTATCTGCTGATGCAGTTGTAGTGCGCCTCACCGAGGAGTATTTGGCTGGTAACATACGCCTAGCTGAGCTGCCTGTAGTTGGGCAAGTGAGGACCTCCTACCAGTCCATAGGACAATCAAAGGATGAAGCATCCAAATCTCCAAGAAAGAAGGCAGGCTGCGATAAACCTCAGAGGAAGAAGCAAAAGACATCAAACACGACCTTTGACTGGAGCAAACCACTGCTCAAATGGTCCAAGCCACAACTTCAGACCTATCTTGCTGAGCACAATCTGCGTACATCTGGAAACAAGCCGGAACTGATTGAACAAGTACAAGTGTGCATGAACACAAATTGAAAATTAATGCATCTGTTGAGTTGTAATCTCAGAATGTGTAGTGGCTACTAAAAGTCTATGAAGTGGTCACGTTCAAATTAGTTTTCAGATATCTAAATATGTGTATTCACATATTATAGCCATGCTCCTCTATCAAGCCAATGCGTTTGAGCTGGGGAGGGGGGGGGGGGGGGGGGGGGAGGCAATTGAAATAAAAGTCCACAGGGAAAAGAAAAAACAACCCCTGCCTCCTCTTCATTGGAATGCTACAGCTTGATACCTGCACTCCAATAAGAGTTGGTGGGGTGTGTGGCTTCCTACATTGACTTAAGCTCTAGCAACCATTGCTATTACATGCATATGCATCCCCAATACCAATCAACCAACACCAATCAATTTTTTGTATTGTGCATAACTCTCACCCCTGCCAACACATTATCTAGCCATTGGCTTGATACACTCTGATATACATGTGTTTATTTTCTGTACTGTACATCAAACGGCATGCAATATTAAGTAGTGACGTGTGGGCGTAGCCTAATTAGCGATTTAACGTATATCGATTTCTTTACAAAATCAGCCAAACGAAAAGGCAGAGAGGTACAGATAGAGTTTCAAATGCATTTAATACCACCAATAGTATATTATGAATGTGTGAGATCGATCTGGGATTGCTTAGAAAAAAAGTGCACCTGCCGCGGCCAGTTTGCTAGGTTGTCCGACATTACGGGCCTTTTTTGACCAAGGCAATTGTTCCCAAGACAGTCGTAAATATGCAGTGACTATCTAAATGCTTAATATAGTAGATGGCTGCATTAGAAGATAGCAATTCCACTCGGAGGGAGTTTTTCTTTTTTTGAATATCCCCAAAATAATCAACGCGTCTTACGTAAACCCGGTGTTTAAAAACAAGAGCCTTTTTTTGTGTTGTTGGTTGTTGTTGTTGGGGGGGGGGGGGGGGGGGGGGGGGGGGGGGGGGCGTAATTCTGGTACTTTACGGTAAGTAAACTCAACTAGTGAACAGTGTACCATGCTCAGACTGCAAAATATATTTACTAGTCATATCCTACAACCATAGTTGCAGCAACAAAACGTATATTGGAATGTGGAGGAGGAGGGAGCGCTGCAATTTTGACTGCATTGTAAAATGAAGGATGCAATTGTTTCATTCATAAACATCCAATAGCATCAGGTCGTTGATTGAGACCGTCCAGTTTCTTCTCTCTTCCAATAAATGCCATCACCTTAGCTATAACATGTACGCCTTGGCATGTATTTTGGGATACTAACACTGTTTGATTTAGAAGCTGGTGTTGCAGCCATACAAGTAGGTGATAATGCACGGGAAGGTTGTTCACAGGAGCTTCAAGCATATAAGCAGGTAATGGTTCACCAAGAGATGTAGGCACAATCATTGTAGGAGTTGATACATTCATCATCATCACATTTCCCTGAAATAGGTAAGGTCTAGTTCCTTTTACAAACTTCTAACCAGTTTGTCAAAGTGAAGCTCCGCCAGTCACGCCTTGCATATACCTGGCATGCCTCAGAGAACCTCGCTTCGGAAACTTGGTTAGAAGATTTTAGAAGGAACTAGACCTTACCTATTTCCGCACAGATCTAAAATGCATGACAAACATGTATGTGCCGTTGGATTTCATTTCTGGTGCAGTTACAAAGTGGCATTATTCTGAATGTCTGTATATCTAGGTGTACAACGTACCCCTGGGATGACGCCCAGGACATTAGACATTAATATTTGGTAAGGTAGGTTTATGTGATCATAATACATTCCAGGACACCCTGCATAAATTATGTTGCACAGTTCTTGTCTGTTGCACAGTACTTTTAAGTTTCTGCATCCTTAGACACAGGCTATGTCATGCTGCTACACATGGACACGATAAACAATAATATCCATTGATGTGACTAACTGAACTTGAAATATGGTACACAAAATCAACTAATAACGCTAATACATTTCATGCTACACCACACAGGGTTAACAAAAAAAGAACAAGACAAACAGAAAGAGCAAAAGTGAGACATATACATGCGCAGATGTGAGACATAAAATTGGACAGTCAGAAGAAATAAAAGATTGATTGATGTACATAGTCTGTGAAGTGTTTATCGTCAGTGAAATGTTTGGTGCTACACATAAACACTAGCCCTTTTCTGGCGTTCTGTCGAGGGAAATTAAGAACATGTAAGTGATGCAATATGTTGAGTGAATGTTTTTCTTCTGATATTTATGGGAATAAAATATGGGACAGTTTCCGCGAAAATTGCCCCATGGTTAAAATGTTATAAAATGCATCGCGTTTGAATCGCTATAACTTCCCAACGGATAACGCTATCGACTTCCTATTTTCAACACTTCATAGTGAAATGGTGTAGTATGAAGTGTTGAAAATAGGAAGTCGATAGCGTTATCCGTTGGGAAGTTATAGCGATTCAAACGTGATGCATTTTTATAACATTTTAACCGTGGGGCAATTTTCGCGGAAACTGTCCCATATATTATCAAATGCACTAGGTTTGTACACTATTGGTTCACACTGGTAATAATGAGGATTGGTCTCCTGCTCCACACATATTAACTTTAATGCTAACAAGAATATCTATTTTCACATGTCTAGCACCAATGACATTTGGACTGTGAACTAATAACTTCTGAGTGCAGTACGAAGGCAAGTGCAAATAAAGTTTTAAGTTCCTCTTCAAATACTTTTAACTCTCGTCACTTAATGCAAAGACCCTCAGAATGTCGTCTCAATGCTAGGGATTACATGTGTCTCATTGATTGCAGAATCCTTTGGAACATGACAACAATTTTTACGATTTATAATTGAGCACAAATGATGGACTATGTAAATTTAGTTAATGTTTGGCTACCTGAATGAAAAGTATGTAAATATACTTAAGTTACAATTGCAACACTACTTGAGCTGAAACAGTTGGGCACATCAAGGATGTGGCATGAACCAGAACTGCTGCTGGTACAACCACAGCAGTAGTTAATTTATTAATAAACACATGTAAGCAATGCAATTATCGATCAGAGAAATGTTTGGTGCTGGTTTTTCACCCAATCTTATTTTTACACTCATGTAGCAGCAACAACTATCTGCTAATCAGAGCTCTTTCTCAATAAAACTAACTGTAATCACGTGGCAACAATCAAGCACACATCCACCCTCACTATGTAGAAAACAAGCTGGTGGTTGAACTGCACTTCAAAACATGTACTGTATCGTTTTTTTGTTGGCACATCATTGATATACTGGTACATGCCTACAGGTTCCTATTCCCTCGAGACCATGGGTTCACACAGGTATAATACACACTGTACATTGTACATGTGTTTGTTTCATTGTTTGCTTTTTGAGCTACTCTTATTTTTACGCTTGCAAGCATGGAGTGGCAACACCTGCTGTTTAAACATGCCTCTCATTGTACAACAAATAGCTCATTAACACTGTTCAAATATGTCTGATACAGTGTATATGTATCACTTTCATCTCAATACTTTTTTTTTTAGACCTTTTGATTTTTGGGACGAACACAAATTGATTTCTAAATACATGTCAAAAGAAGACACAAATATTTGTCGGTTTTTGCCATTCATCTACACCTGAAGTTATTCTCTCAATAATGATTGCCACCTTTGTGGATTCTCTACACGCAAGCATTATCATTTTAAAGTTACAGTTGTCATCAATCTAAATATAAAAACCACGTTGCTGCATATTTAGAGTAATGCGTATACAGCATTCACACTGTATAAGGAAATGAATGGGCATTTGGTATTGTCACATGACATGTACTTACCTCTCTATATCCATACAACAATAAAGCAACATAGACGCACACTTAATGACAGTTTTCTTTTTCTCATCCAATGTGCACTTACCAAAGTCCAGGTTCCTTGTGAGATACTTATCCACCAGTACCCTGGCTGCAGGGTAAGTGAAAGAGTAGCCCAACTTGATTATAGTGTTATTCTTTTCAAGGCATTTGGCAAAGTCCATTTCTGCACCAGCCCCTGCTCCTTGGTACTAGTGGAGGGAATCACAAGGTGGAAGTGAGGGAGAATGGAAGTGAAGTGAGGGAGTGTGGGGTGAGGGAGGGTAGAGTGAGGGAGGGTGGGGTGAGGAAGGGTGGGTGAGGGAGGGTAGGTGAGGGAGGGTGGGGTGAGGGAGGGTGGGGTGAGGGAGGGTGGAGTGAGGGAGGGTGGGGTGAGGGAGGATAGAGAGAATGACAGGGTGAGAGGTGATGGATAATGGAGGGAATGAATGAAGGGGGGGAAGGAGGAGGAGGGAAGATGGTGAATGCAACAGTCCCACACATGCCAAAATCTTTCTTGTTGTACCCCTTTCAAATGTATCAATGTGTACATATGCCCAGTTACAGCTCGGATGCAACTTGACCCACGAGACAGGGGAAAGAACACTGCGCAGCACACTCGAGCAATACACATTCCTCGTGCAGCAGGGACTCATCCAAGTCTAGCTCGTGTGCGTCGTGTTGCATCTGGACTGCACTGAGCCCTACATACACAGCACACAGAGCACACCCCTGACTACATCAAAGGTACATCCCACCATGAGCCATACCTGATTGACCAGCCTGAGTTCCCTCAGTGTGGTATTGTTGCTGGCTAGGGCCTTTGACAGCGCCTGGTGGGTGGAAGCATGGACACCATGTGTCAGGCGATTGTAACAACTTCCAATTACACACTGCTACACTTCACAGCACAAGCAACGTGTGTGCATGAGGAGGTGGTGGTGAATCCACAGCTCCGTAAACTTGGGGTGCCACATTGCTGTTAGATATGGTCTACTTATGTGATAGTGCTATCTTAGTTGTCCATCAGATTACTTTCATTTTCTTGTACAAACAATGATGAGCATGCAAATCACTATTTTTAAAATGTGAATTAAATGTTTTGATTATCAATTTGAGACCTATTGCTTTTAAAAGCATCCTGTATTATTTAAATGTACATGTACAGAGCCCTGTGGTAACCAAGAGCATATCCTATGCTTGAACATACCATAGACAAATTGTACTTGAATTTTAGATCACACAACAAAGCATAAACCTTGCCTTTATTCCTTCTCGACCAATCCTGTTTGATTCCAGGTTCAGTGACAGCATAGTCGTATTGGTGGTCAGAAGCTGAGCAAGTGCCTGCAAGGTGTATCAGATTATAACAGATCATTCGGTGCTACAGTAAATGGATCACTTGTTGCTACACGGCTTCTTTTGGCTGCAAACTACAGAGAATTAGGTGGTCTAAAGTTCTGTGTGGCTACAGAGCTCTTGTCCAATAATTTGGAATTAATTGGTACTACGAGTTGTAGTGAAGCATCAAAGGCGCCATATAATGTTCTAAGCCATTAAGATGACGCCCCGTAAAGACATACTGTGGTACATGTACAAGGAGTAGACCACTTGACCTAGCTTCAAAGAACAGCCTCCCACATGACCTACCCACTAGCACTCCTCCCCAGGGAATTATTCACACCATCACTGCTCCCACATCCTCACCTTCCCACCAATATTCCCTTCCCCTCCCACTCCCACACTCTCTCCTTCCCATCAATACCCCTTCCCCTCCCACCAGCCCTGCTCCCACACCCTCACCTTCCCACCAATACCCCTTCCCCTCCCACCAGCCCCGCTCCCACACCCTCACCTTCCCACCAATACCCCTTCCCCTCCCACCAGCCCTGCTCCCACACCCTCACCTTCCCACCAATACCCCTTCCCCTCCCACCAGCCCTGCTCCCACACACTCTACTCACCAGGGCATGGGAGTCCTTAAGCCTTGTGTTGGCCAGCTGCAGTTTAGATATGTGCGTATTGGTGACCAGAGCTTCAATAAGTTGGTCGAGATTCTCCGAAGTAACCTTGGAAACGTTGTTTAGATTGACCTCGGTCACAGAAGGGTTATCCGCCAGGACAGATGCAATGATTTCATCCACATTTATATCTGTTGTGGTCTCCTCCTCACCACCCTTATAGGACCTAGGAGCTGGAAAAAAAGAAAAAAAAAACTAATTAGTGACGTGCACACTGTAAGTGCTGCTCATGGTCCTATCCTCCCTCCCTCCCTCCTACATCCACACAAATGACAAGGTCCCCAATCCATTCTGCTGTACCTGTTTATCACTCACGAAGCCCACCAAAATGCAAACACAGCTGTCACATGTGCATGTATATGTGTACCTGTACACACAGCCAGGGCAACAGAAGCATTACAAACTAAGTTTCCCTGATTCCCACCTTCTGTCTCCAGGCCTATGGTTAGCTGTTGGAACTCTTAGTTGCCTATTTGCTATGTCCAAAACTCTTATTGAAGCTCATCAAATGATACCCAATTCTCAGATTTCCAGTACTAGCCATTAAGGATCCAAATTTGCCAGTCTAGCACTAATAATGCCTTGCCTTCTGAACACTACCTAGACCTTTTGAACCCTACCTAGAGCTCCCATAGCAACTACAGCCCAACTCTTAAAGCACATTGCACAAAAAGGGCCTTCACAGCTTTCCCCAACTATTCAGAATGGTGCTACATGTAGCTTCCAAGCCAGCAGCTCTTATGAGCCCTCGGCACTAACACATTTAGCACTGCTCACCTACCAGCTCTTGCCCAACCCTTTATTCTGGTAGCTTCAGTCTCTCAGCCTGAAGTAACAAAAGGCAGCCTGCACAGACATTCCCCGTCTCCTTTAAATACTACTGTGAGTCTACTACAAGCCTCCAGCTTATATAGGCGCTCCCAATCAGGAAGTGACAATACACATGTACAGGAAACACCTGTTCAAAATCTTTATAATACACTTAGATAACCAACTGGTTGCTAAGCAGCGAGACTAGAAGACAGATGTCTGTGTGACACACATAACTGGCCTATTAGCTGGTTAACAAGCCAATTGGGCAACAAGGGCTTTGTTTCAACTGATCAATGATGCCAGCCTTTTGATATTAACAAACACACTTTGTAGTACCCCCCCCCAGACACCAAATAGTTTACTTGCACATACCATTAACATACATTACCCTACAAGCAGGGACCTGTCTTTCATACAGTGCTGTGCTGTGCTAAGCTTTGAAATCAAAGGCTTCACAATCCCAACCAAACTGAGCGTAAAACAGTCAACTGCTGCTGCATTGTTTATCACACTTCTTCCACACATCTCACCCTTGTTCTCCCTCCACCACACTTTTTCCACACATCTCACCCTTGTTCTCCCTCCACCACACTTCTTCCACACATCTCACCCTTGTTCTCCCTCCACCACACTTCTTCCACACATCTCACCCTTGTTCTCCCTCCACCACACTTCTTCCACACATCTCACCCTTGTTCTCCCTCCACCACACTTCTTCCACACATCTCACATGCCTCTAAGCTGCTGCTAAACACACCTTATACATACCTGTACAAGTGCAGTAGAGTTGTAAACATGTATGCCAAGGAACGAACCAAATGTACTGTACACATATCAGCGAACGCACATATACATTCATGAAGCTACATTTAATGAAGTCGAAGATAGGCAATTAGTGGTCACACACATTTGCATGTGCACAAACTCTTATGGCAGCCGTACATGCACATAAAATGTATGCTGCACATCTGACTCTCACCGGTTGTTTATTCTTGACATGTGTGCACATAGGTGCTGAGTTAATCATGGGAGGGAGGGACTACTGTGCATGTTCCTAATGCATACATGAATCACCTCAGGGCTGAAGAATATGAGATACGCTCCATGGCTACAACTCATGCCCAACAATGGTGTACACACATGTATTTCCCATGTACGTTCTACAAGTCCACACATTTCCGTTCAAGAAAACTACTGCTGTTGTAAAGATGCAGTGAAACCTCTCCAATCCAGTCAGCTATAATGTAGCTTGACTACTCTATTGGCTACAGCTACACACTGACACTGTAAGCACACAGCCTAGCTGAGATTGGCAGAGAGAAATAAGTAATCCACACCATTCAATTTAGACACATCATCTTGTGCACATTCACAGAATGGTGCCCTGGACAGTGGGAGATAGCAGCAGAAAATACTTCACTATTGGTGGAAACAATAATGACATGCCAAATACATGCAGAACAAATGTGTGCAGCTCATATCCACTAAGCATAGAGTTCCATTGTGCACTGCAAGGAGCATGGGCCATGGCTGGACTGCAAAAACAGACAGTCCAATGGGGAGTAAGCTAGACTTGATTGCTTGCATAGATTGTTGCCAGTGTGGTGGTTATCAGGTGGCAGTTTGAGGTGTGCGAACTACAGTGTATCAGGTGTTCACTTCCTCCTTGCTGCCCAGACAAACGTCCTTCCCCTCACATGCCTCTCCTTCTCACATCCCTCTCCCTCTCCCCCTCACATCTCCCCACATCAATCGCACTAGGACTATACGTATGATGGATGTGCACAGAGTAATGGTCCATGATAGAGGTTCAAACAATTAGAATGCTTTATTTATTTTCTTTCTTTCTAGAATAGTATTTCTGCAGTACATTGCACCACGTATTCAACTAATCTGGTGAAACATATGGATCATGTGTACACACATGTGAACGTATTCATCAGATGAAAATTCCATCAAAAAGACACAATACGCACACACACCAAAACACACTATCGCACACACAGCACAGCTGTCAGCTCATTCATTCATACCAAGCTGCCAGTAATGGGCCATCAAAGAGCTCCTAGTAATGCCACAAAATCACATATTGGCTGTATATTTGTGTTCTAATAAATAAATTTTCCCTTTTTGTAAAAAGCAAAAATTAGATGCCAAAAATGTTACTGCCATGAAGAATATTTTCATTGGTAAATACAATGACCAAATAAATGTACACATGAAATAATTTTACCAGGAATATACGATCGTAATGAAGTAGATATGTATTAATAGCTGTGCATGTGTATCACTGGTCTAGAACTCACATAATGATTATTATTGTTATTTTGTACTGTGCAAGTAATTGGTAACCTCATACATGGCTGTCATATACATGTGAAAAACCCAGCTGCTACATGTATCTACCCAGCGCATGGAAAACACAGATGAAGCATGTCCATATGTGGAAAACACAGACTTTATATGTAGCACCCCACACAGGAATAACACAGACGTTACATGTAGCACCCCACACAGGAATAACACAGACTTTATATGTAGGACCCCACACAGGAATAACACAGACTTTATATGTAGCACCCCACACAGGAATAACACAGACTTTATATGTAGGACCCCACACAGGAATAACACAGACTTTATATGTAGGACCCCACACAGGAATAACACAGACGTTACATGTAGCACCCCACACAGGAATAACACAGACTTTATATGTAGGACCCCACACAGGAATAACACAAAAGGTTAGACATACATGCATCCATAGTACATATGTGCTTGCAATGCCATTAGAGAAGAATGGCAACGGTGCGCACAGTACATTACTACACATCCAATTTGGAGGAAACTGTGATACACACCCATTCAGGTACAAAGTGCATGTACGCTCACATTACCTGGATAAACATAGGAAATGTCTTTCAGACATGTCATGCGTGGAATATCAATTTCAGGACTATATCCTCCACAACCCACCCTCCACTCCCACCCCCAAAAAATGCCTTACTTGCTCCATCATAGTCTGTGGTGTCCCGAAGGCCTGTCCTGGAATGAGCAGCTACTGGGACGTCACCCCTGCTTTGAGCCTGATCAATCACACCATGCAATCCAAGCTCACCTGTGTTGTGTTGCATGTGTGTATGTGTGTGTATGTGTGTGTGTGTGTGTGCACATGTGTATGCACATACATGTGTGTACATGTATGTGTGTATGTATGTACGTGCGTGTGCATGTATTGTGTGTGTGTGTGTGCATGTGTATGTTTTTACATGTATGTGTGTATGTGCGTGTAGTGTGCGTGTGTATGTGCAGATAAATTTACATGATATAAGCATGCCATGAATACACAGTGTACATGCACCACCCACCCTAGAAGGATGGGAGCAACCAGTCCACAGACCACATTCCCAGCATGCTACCCTCAGCCCAACACCTCATGCCACGCCCAGCATCACCTCGAACCACACCCAACATCACCTCGAGCCACATCCGCACCACCTCCGGTCATGCCCAGCATCACCTCGAGTCACACCCATCATCACAACCTCATCATCTTAGCTCACTGATTGTTCCCGCCATCACCCACCCACCCCCTTATCACTCACCCCTCCACCACTACTCCCATCATTACAGCTACTCAATTTATCGCCCACCTTATCATCTTCCTTTAATCACACTCCCCACACACTCCTACACCTCACCTGCTTCTCCAGTCACCATCCCAGCACTGCCCCTCCTATGACCCTAAGTTCAGACACATTCTCACGACAGGATGTTCAATGGCTTCCTCAGAGAGCACAAACATTATGGTATAAGCTGTTTCCTCCAGATGGGCAGCCATTGGGATTAGGGGTTTGTACATGGCAGTATTAGGGTGTGTACATGGCAGTATTAGGGGGACGAAGTGTACTGCGTAGTACAGTAGTAGGGGTAGGGGTGTACATGGCAGTATAGGTGTGTACATGGCAGTATTAGGGGGTTGTACATGGCAGTATTAGGGTGTACATGGCAGTACTAGGGTGTGTACATGGCAGTACTAGGGTGTACATGGCAGTATTAGGGGTGTACAGTAGCAGTATTAGGGTGTACATGGCAGATTAGGGTGTACATGGCAGTACTAGGGGTGTACATGGCAGTACTAGGGTGTACATGGCAGTATTAGGGGTGTACATGGCAGTATTAGGGGTGTACAGTAGCAGTATTAGGGGTGTACATGGCAGTATTAGGGTGTACATGCAGTATAGGGGTGTACATGGCAGTATTAGGGGTGTGCATGGCAGTATTAGGGGTGTACATGGCAGTATTAGGGTGTACATGGCAGTATTAGGGTGTACATGGCAGTATTAGGGTGTACATGGCAGTATTAGGGGTGTACATGGCAGTATTAGGGGTGTGCATGGCAGTGTACATGGCAGTATTAGGGTGTACATGGCAGTATTAGGGGTGTACAGTAGCAGTATTAGGGGTGTACATGGCAGTAGTATAGGGGGTTTGTATTAGGGTGGGGTGTACATGGCAGTATTAGGGTGTTTGTACATGGCAGTATTAGGGTGCATGGCAGTATTAGGGGTGTACATGGCAGTATTAGGGTGACATGGCAGTATTAGGAGTGTACATGGCAGTATTAGGGGTGTACAGTAGCAGTATTAGGGGTGTACATGGCAGTATTAGGGTGTACATGGCAGTATAGGGGTGTACATGGCAGTATTAGGGGTGTGCATGGCAGTATTAGGGGTGTACATGGCAGTACTAGGGGTGTACATGGCAGTATTAGGAGTGTACATGGCAGTATTAGGGGTGTACATGGCAGTATTAGGGGTGTGCATGGCAGTATTAGGGTGTACATGGCAGTATTAGGGGTGTACATGGCAGTATTAGGGGTGTACATGGCAGTATTAGGGGTGTACATGGCAGTATTAGGGTGTACATGGCAGTGGTACAGTAGCAGTATTGTAGTGACGCAAGGTGAATGAAAACCTGCTCGTGGGATCGTTTCAGCAAAAAGTGACCTGTAGTATGATTTCAGGTTTTATAAAAAAATTTGTTTATATTCTTGAAATCTGAAATGTCCTCTACACAGCGATTCTTACGCACTGAAAATCGGGGTATCTGTCGTGGAGTTGTAAGGATCTAAATTTTTAATTAGCCATACATTTCAACGCGCGCATTACGTTTCTATTGCTTGTACTAGATATTTTATCATGCATGCACAAGGTCCCTTTTCACAGAAACGATCATATTTCTCCTAGAGTGCAGGATAAGTAGACATATGGGATCGTTTCTGTGAAAAGGGACCTAACACATGATTTCAAATGCTTTTATATTCAAGGAGTCTGAAATGTCCTCTATACATTGCTTCTTAAACACTGAGAATCAGAGTATCTGTCATAGAGTTGTAAGGCTTTGAATTTTTTTAATGAGCCATAGATTTCAACGCAAGCATTACATTTCAATTGCTCGTACCGGAAATTTAATAATGTATGCGCTAGGTCTCCTTTTCGTGGAAAGGATCCCATATGTTTTTTAAGTCAAAAGTAGTGTGAAATGGAAACCAGGACACCCTGGTCACAAAACAGCAGTACCTCTGGCCTGGGATTAAGTGTAGGCCATGGCATATCCAAAGACCAAGTCCATAGAAGATGGTGGGGCAATTAAGCATTAGCCTTCCACTTCTTTACAACCTTAAAATTTCAAACTTCACAATAACAAAGATAGTGGACTCCTTGCATACCACCAATAGCTGCTTAACCACGCCCACAATGAAGCCTCTCAGCTATGATCCTGCCCTTCACAGGGGGGGGGGGGGGGGGGGGGGGGGGGATGCCAACATGTAATCTTCAACATGAACACGTCTGCTACACTACAGATGAGATCACAGCCTGGAAGCTACGAATGCTATTTGCAAAAACCTTGTAGACCAGTTCTGGGGATAGTTATAATAACTGGCCAGCTTGCTATACTGTAATGCAGTAAATCATAGCTTGCTCAACGTTCTAACATCATTATTATTAATTGTGGGATGTAGCCAATAAAACTTATTTCAGGGGTGTGGTCTGGGGAATGGGCGTGTCTGTGGGCAGAGGCCCCCCCCCCCCCCCCTTCCTTGTAAGTGCCAAACTCAGTGGGAACATAAATACAGTGCACTCACTGTACATGTACATTCAGATCTTATTATCCACTGCTATGACATCGTCAACATCTCATAAAAGAGAAGGAAATCGCCTCCCACAGATTCCTGTAATGCATTGTAGCAGCTCAATGGTATACATTCCAGTGGTGCAATTTCAATGGTGAGGAAATAACACACAATGCAATCCCCATCCAGGTGCAAAGTCTGTCTCTTTCTTACTTTGTTAATGGCATCACTATGGTTGACACACAGAAATGATGCCCTTGATACAATCATCAGTGACTGTTCCCTCAATCAAACATATATATTCTAGTGCAATACAAAGATGACACCACATAAGGAAGGCCAGTAATTCCCCTGTGCACCATCACTCTTTACACTCATTAGCACACTTACACACACACGCACACGCACACGCACACGCACACACACACACACACACACACACACACACACACACACACACACACACACACACACACAGCCTCTATGAAATGACATACTTGCCAACTCAGCAAGGTCATTTTCATCCAAGAACTGTAGCATGTCATCAAACTCTGTCTTGGGAGCCACTTTCTTGGTCGCGAAGATTGGCACTTCAGGTGGTGGGGGCGCTGGTTTCTTGATAAACGGGATATAGTTCTCCCCCACTGTGGACATCTCTGCTGCCTTTTTCAGGTGGTCGTTCAACTTCTGCTTATCATAGGGTCCAGTGGGCTTCTTGGTGGTTTGAGGAGGGAGGCGCTCCGAGGGAGGGAGAAGCTGGTTCTGTGCACATCATGGGAGACAAAACACAAAACAGGTGAGCCAGATTCCACAGTCATTAGGTAGGAGTGATTGTCATTCCTTGCACAGAATGGTGCAGAATGTTTGTTGAGAGATGATCTTGGTATTCTCTTACCTTCCAGCCCACCCCCCGCCCACCCGCCCCCAACTAAATAGCTACTACTATTCAGCCGATGGAAGCGGACGGAGGACTCTAGGCTGATATACAGCTCTCAAGCGCAGGTACTGATAGGAAAGCATCAGCAGGGTGTACACCGTATGGAGGGTGAATGCCAACGGAAGTATGCGTAGCACACTACTTCTGTTCCGTTGCAAACTAACAAGATGACAAAAACAATCGAACACTTACGTCTGGATCAATCAACTCTGATAGCTCATTTAGATCCTTTTCGCTGAGTCCGGACAGCAAGGTGTCATCGATTTCGTCCATTTCTATCACTGAGTACCCGCTAGCGCCCTTCCTACAACATATATGTTGAAATCAAAACACTGGACTGTTTATGCAATACAATATTCTAATTAGCGCACCCTATTGCACGTATGTTTATGATTCAGACACTCTGCAAGGCGTGGGTGTGGCTACTTTTACTGATGATGCGATGCATAGGGAATGGCTTCTTATTGTCCTGCTCTCTGCAGCGGGATGCAGAAATACAGAGGCAAAGGGGAGCAAGCAGTTAACGCTGGCAGTGTTCATGAGTGGAGTATTCACCAATCAATCCGAAATCGCTGGCGGACAAACCTTCCTCACTGGTCTTGACTTGACTCTGGAGTTATTGAACAACGACTCGCGATTGCTACCCGGCTACTTTTTAAATACGAGCATTGTGGATCCACGAGTAAGCGGCTGCACAGTACCATTTATCAGATTATAGGCCACTAAACGAGTTCAGTTCAAATTGTAGAATGCAAACGGTATTAACTTATGTGAACAAAAAACTGCGCGTATGTTGTGTCCACCAATGTTGTGGAACGCGATTACGGCATACCAATCGACCCAGAATATCGTAGGGGCCTATACGAAATGCATCTTCCAAGAGAAATTTAAAAAAAATTAAAAAAAGCGTCTATTACTCCATGAAGTGACTAGCTAAAGAAGTGTTTATTTTGGTGCCGGTGTGGGATTACGTTGGGAACAGGCCTAGTTAAAAACACAGTGGTAATTCCAGTTGCATGCACTTATGCGTGCGTATTGCTTCCAGTGTGGTGGCACGGACGCAACACGTGGCCTGTTTGAGCAGATAATCCAGCCACCCACCAAGATCATGATCGTCGGAGCGGACTGCTCCGTGTCATCTGCCCCCATAGCCACCCTCGCCCCGTATTGGAACCTCGTGCAGGTACGTGCAGTTCAGCCTCGCATTCGTCCCGGTTTACTGTACCCTGTGTGTACTGTTGTGAACGTTTTGTGATGGAGGGGGAAGGGAACATGAGCCAACGAGTATTAATCTTACAGATACTTTGGGTACTAATTTAGTACATTAGGTATTCTCTGTTATTGTTGGATGAACTTTTGCATGCTCTGCTCATGTACGCATGCACACACACACACACACACACACACACACACATACACACACACTCCTCACACCCATTCACACATGCCCACATGCTCACACATACACATATGCTCGCACACATATGCATGCTCACACACAAATACACATACATGCCCACACACACATACACATACATGCTCACACACATACACTCCTCACACACCATTCACACATATGCCCATTCACACATGCTCACACACACACACACACAAGAAAGTTGTACAGTATACAAAGCTCATGTATACAGTAGAACTACAATGTGTACATGACAGAGGTGTGGACACCACATGATATGAATCATCACATGGTTATGCCCACACACAAGAAAGTTGTACAGTATACAAAGCTCATAGAACTACAATGTGTACATGACAGAGGTGTGGACACCACATGTTCAACTGATATGAATCATCACATGGTTATGCCCACAGATCTCACCACTCTCCACAAGCCCCCAGCTGGAGGACAACGCAACTTATCCTACGTTTCTGAGGACTGTCGCCTCTGATAGTAACATAATCATGGGCATCACGTCTCTCATGCTGCATTTTGGGTGGTCAAGAATGGCTGTACTTGTCCAACAAGAGGCCATTTTCACAACAGTGAGGCTGGGTTCAACTGAGTGTAGCTTGTGTTTTCATCTGAGCTGTTTTGCAGGTCCTCTCAAGGCTGAGGGACACTCTGGAGACACTAAAACTGAAACCAGCTTTGGAGTTTACCTTTGCCACAGGGGAAAACACGGAAAGCATTGTCCATAGTCTCAGTGTAAGGATCGTTTTCGATGTCACTGTCTGTTTATGATTGATACGTGAAGCACTTCCATACGTCTAAATGTGGAATCTCACTATCAAGAGAATTCGAATTAGCATCACGCCCATTATAGCTTTTTTCAATAGTATTCTTTTTGCACTAGTAATGTTTCAACTCACAAGGCGATTATACAGATTATGTTCTAGCCTAAATAGGAGCAATTGACAGCATCAAACCTAAACATGTACCTTACTATGTGCCAAAATCCAGTTAGGATCTTGTATCTTTCACCTCTCTATCCATGAATGGGATGAATTCATGATTTTACAAAATGGGTGTTGGTGTTAGCTCCAGCAGAACCGATTAAGTCATTAAATAACAGCAGTACTAGGTATTGTGTTATATTTTCTGAAACTGTGCAACTTTCATGAGCTGCAAGTATGAAAATAACACCTGTGTGTCTGTACAGCAATCATCAGGACGCATTGTTTTCGTCAATACCTATCCAACACACGCTGCTGAAATACTATGTCAGGTAAAGTACTTGTAAACAACTTGCACTGGTGTAATGTACCATCGGTTTCCCCTCCATCCTCCTCCCTATTCAAGTCCTACCATCTTGGACTGACACCCAGAAATGGTTACCTATGGATTTACTTTGCCTGGTATCCAAGTGGCTGGTGGGTGCTCCCTCGGGGCTACTCCCCCCTCTCCTGCTCTGCAGCTGAGATCCAAGACATGTTGCAGTACAGTATCTATATCAACTACCAACCCTATGTCCCCACCAGTGAGCTCAATCTGGCAACTGACATCCAGGGATTGGTCAGTTTAGTCAACCCAAGCACTCCCCTATAGTGAAATGCTAAATGCCTTTTGCTACTTTATGCAAACAGACTAGGGCTCAGTTTGACCAGATGTTTCAGGAGAGATTGACCAAGATCCATGCCACAGGCACATCGTTGCAGGACCAGGTGCCCTACATAGTAGATGCTATCTGGGCTGCTGGGCTGGGCCTCAATGCAACCCTAGGTACTGCTCACAGCCTGAACTTGACCATGTGCACTGATGTATGTTTCCATGCCAGAATGCTTATGGTATGTGCATGTACATGCATTGAAGTACTGATATATACAATGTATACTTGCATATGTATTCTATGTACATGCATAACCAGTTGATGTGGTTCATTCATATTTAACCAGCTTTATTTATACAGGGCAAAATTTTGCTTTGGATAATTTTACGTATGACTCAAATAACACTTCTGCATTGATCTATCAAAATACAAAGAACTTGAGATTTCGAGGAATGACAGTATGTCTCTTATTGTGTTCAAACTTATGCATGTCTTCACATTGTTTGATGCATATGGGGAACATATTGGAATGAATAGTTATCTATTGTGCTCTTATTAGGGTATTGTGTCCTTTGATGCAAATGGAGGACGCACAGGAATGGTTAGATACTTTCAATACCGAAGTGAGTTCTTTTTTAATTGTCTTCCAGAAAGGTTTCAGTCTTAATTCTTGTAATTCTGTAGGTAATGGTACGGGTAGCATTACAGAAGGACATTTGATTGGAGTAGTACCATCTTCTGGTTCAGTCTTGTTTGAAGATGAATTAAGTGATATATTTCCATGTACGAGGATGTTGTATTTAATGTGGTGCTGCTGTAACTGAAATTTCTCCCTCTTTAGATGGAGTACCAATAGATAAAGAGGAGTTGTATATTTCACATGCTCTGTTTGCGGTCTACACTGTCATATCCAGCTTGGGAATTCTCTTTGCAGTTGGAATTTTGATTTTCAATTTGGTTTTTGCAAAGACAAGGTTTTTTAATCAGGTATATTTCACTGTTTAAGTTAGCCATTCTGTGCTCCTCTCCAGAGTTGTGAAGCCTTCCAGTCCCTATCTGAATGTGATAATCATTGTGGGAGCCATCTTGTTTTACATTGATGTCATACTGTTCGGAGTGGATGGAGGCATTACATCTTCTGCTATTGCCAGCAGCCTGTGCATGGTAGGTGCAAATGTTATGTCACATTTTGTTATTTTTCTGGGCAAGGAATAAGAGGTGCTCCATGTATTTATCACCCTGTATGAATATTGATTATAGAGTTGAAACATGCAGCTATTTGGTTGTGCAAATGTTTTCACCATTCACTTTAACAGGCTCGTATCTGGGTTGCCAGCCTGGCTTTCACCCTGGTCTTCGGCACTGTGTTTGTTAAGACATGGAGGGTCTACTACATCTTTAGCAATGCGAGAAAGCAAAGGAAAACGTATAAAAAGGTAGATGCTATTTCGCTACCTTCAGAGTCTGTTGTTTAATTTCATTGATTGATCTAAAAGCTTTCTCCTGTTGTTTATGATTACTAATGGTATTTTAAGTACACCCAAAGCCTTCAAAGTGAATGTACATCATTATCAAGATGCTTTCCTTGCTTTTTGACTTTTCTTTAATTGTAACCAAAAATCGTTCAATTCATGTATGATAAGCACACATGTGTCTTATTCAGCTGAGGTGTGCAGATGGGACTAATGTCCATCATTGCCTCTTGCATGAAACTAACCACTGTACAGATCCATTTATTAGTGACCTGTGCTTTAGTTATCGCCATTTGAAATTGCACAAGACACCATCCTTGTATCATCAGGAGTTATACATAAAGGATGCGACATCGCTGGACCAACTTGACCATATGACGGCTATACATTATCAGTGGATACACCCATTCAGTAAATTCGTACTGTAGTGGAACTGTATGTTATAGGTTTGGCTTGCTGTTGGATTGCAGTAGGCCTAGAAAGTCAGGTTTTGCTTCAAGCTGGAACCCCCTTGCTATATAGTGCAACATATAAACCCAACACCCCAGCCTCCTGTCATAATATGTAACCTACTCTAGACCAATACATTGGTCATTCTAATTTTGATGTGTGTGTGTGTGTGTGTGTGTGTGATCAGCCTGATAAGCATTTCTTTGTTTCCTTAAAAAAATAGTCTACCAACAATGGAGTACCAAGTACCATTCTAATATCTGCAGCTTATTAAAGACGGTTTTCTGTTTGCACTGGTGGGATGTGTCCTCCTGGTGGATGTGATCTTCCTCATCATCGTCACAGCCGTGCCATCTGCCAGGCTTGAAATCAGCAATCAAGAACAACCACAAAGTGTATGTTTGTGCACAGCCACTTTGAGTACTCATATACCAGGTGTTTACAAATGAGCTAAATGGCAATTGGCCCCATTGAAATTATTCATAAAATAAATTTTATGATGCAATCAAGTTTATATTTATGACAAAGATTTTAACCAATTAAAATCAGGAAGATAAACCAGATCAATAGCATGATTAAAATTTTTCAATATACATTAATAAACTAGCGATTTGATCATGCTCAAATTAAAGCAATCTATTACTGGACTCAGGTGCATGCTCTCTATGTTTCAACAAACTAAATGTTAATGTGTGTTTATATTAAAGCACTTCCTATGCATACATTCTCTCTTGTCACTCAGGGATCAGCTTTGCCTCAGATTGTGCAAACATGTTCAGCAACCTATTCATACGTGTGGCTCAGTATACTGTTTGTGTACAAGGGAGCTCTGTTGGTCGTGGGAGTGTTTCTTGCCTGGGAAACACGGGAAGTCCATCTGAAGCACCTGAATGATTCCAAACTGATTGGAGCATCCATATATGGCATTGTAGTGCTCTCCGTTGCCCTGGCAGCAGTTGGCATATTGCTACAGAGTGCAGTGAACACTAGTTACGGTGTCATAGGTGCTCTCCTGCTGTTGGGGAACACCTCTCTCTTGTGTCTCATCTTTGCACCAAAGGTAACATTGGGGGAGGGTGGGGGGGGGGGTGAGTGGGTGGGGGCACATTTTTATAGTGGTCTTATCTGTTACCTGCAATAAGGTGTATGGAGTATGGAAAAAGGACTCCCAGGAGAGCACATCTACCCAGGATGAAACTGCCACTGGGACTGCTGCACCAAACTCCAAAGATGCTGCTACAATATCACAGCTTCAAATGGAAATTGTTACCCTTAAAAAGCAGTTAGAAGTGGTATGTACAGTGCGTGTGTTTGTGTTACAAATATATGCATGCAAAATGAAAGTTACTTTATTCCAGGGTACTTCCGTGAATGTGATGGAAACAGCTACTTCATCGCTGTAATGATGTTTGTAGAAACATATGCCTATATCAGTGCAAAGGTGTTGTATTTTACATTTGTAAAAATACACACGTCAACCCTATCTGTTTTGTATGCTGTACAATGAAACTGTAATTGGGAAAGTGTCTATGAAAAGGGACCTAGCACATATATTAATTTTCCTTGACACAAGAGGTGGACATGGCAAATGCCTTCAGCCTGGTTTCAAGGCAGTCAGTTCTTGAGGAGTGTTCAGTTCTCTTCCCAGAAATCCTTTCCTATTTGTCTTGGTGTTGTGGCTATCACCCTGAATTGTGGCATCCTATGGGTCATCTAAGTTCACAGACCGGCATTCAGCAAGGGGATCCCCTTGGACCCATGCTGTTTTCCCTAGTCCTTCAGAAACTGGTGGCCACCATAGATGCAGATGAGGAATGTTTACACCTTCTTCTCCAGGCCTGGTACCTTGATGATGGCATGCTTGCAGGTAATCGGTCTGCAGTCTTATATGCTTTGCATCTTATTGAAGAACTGGGACCTCATATGGGACTTTCCGTTAATGCGAGGTCTTCAGCCCACAGGACAACAATTTGTTCCCACCAGCAGTGAAGTCATCTATCTTACCTAACTTTAAGCATCCTGGGGGTACCAATGGGTGACTATCTGCATTGCTCCCACTTCATAGCTGAGAAATCTTCAAATGCTAAGGTCCTGCTCTCTGCCCTAGTAGAGGTGGCTGCAGTTGATCTCCATGTAGCAGCGTCCCTCCTTCGAATATGTGGCAGCTACTGGCCTTCAAATATGTGGCAGCTACTGGCTTTTGACCTCTATCTCATCACTCATATGCTTCTATTATCTCCTCTCTGGCTTCCTCCGGCTTTGGTAGTGCTAGCAATCATTTAGTGAGTGCCATTTCAAAGTTCAATGCTCTTATGTCCCCATCTGAAGTCATCACAGTTGAGTCCACTTGATCCACTCCTCTCTCCCAGCACGTATTGTCTAAGAAACTGGATGATCATCTTTTTCAGTCAATGTTGATGACCTCCATGGTTGCAAAGAAGCAAGGCTTCTTTCTGCTTCTGCACCTCGCACTATTCATGGCTTTCGGTCACCCCTTCTGTGGGTTTAGGCTTGCATCTTGCCAGCTGAGTTCCAAGCTGCAGTGAAGTGGTGGCTGGGTATGAACTCCTCAGTAGGATCAGTGTGCCCATTCAGCCCAGACATCACTTTGGATCCTCTTGGACATCACGCAGTGTCATGCAGACATGGTGGTGATGTGATGATCAGACACAATCACCTGCGAAACATTTTTACGGAGTTCTGTCGTGCTCACTTGTCTGTACGTGTTGAGGCTGGTCGAGGCCTTTTGTGAGTCAACAGCAACTCCCGTCCAGCAGGTGTGCTTGGTGATGAGTGGGAAAGGGCAAAACCTGTAGCTCTCCCCTTACTCTTGCCACTTTGTGGGTGATGCTGTAAATCAGCAGGAGTTGCACCCCTTGCTGTTGAAATGTACGGCAATTGGGGTAAAGAGGCCCAAAACACCATCTTGTGACTGGCATCTCTCCTTAATCTTTAATAATGCACAGACACACATAACATTAAATTCAACTCTAACTAATCGAACTTCAACTAACCACTTAAAATTTTCAATACAACTTACCATTGAAGTTAGCTATTTGAAATCCAGTTATAGTGTAACTGATCTGCAGATTAACAACTAATATTTTATTTAAAGTTTTTTTCATCTTCAATAATTCAATTGATTTTAGAGGACCTTGATTTAGTTACTTAATCATCTAAACACCAACATTATTTGTCCAGTTGGTAAAGGTAGCTAGTAACCCATATCAATGCAGAGAAATAACCATTTGAAATTGCATCAGGAGAAATCACATATGTACAATGGTTGGATTCAGGTACATGGTCTTTATGTCTCAAAAACTAAATATTAATGTGCATTTATATTTAAGCACTTCCTATGCATACATTCTTACTTGTCATTCAGGAATCAGCTTATTCTGCATGCCACTCCCACTCAGCTATACAGCTTACACACTGCAGAGACCTTGGTCTCTATTTGCCCACACAATGTTCAGCTCACACATACACAAACATGACCTCATGTTTGGTTCACACATGTGCAGATTGGTAAGTACAATTCTTGAACACAACACACACACACACACACACACACACACACACACGCACATGCACACAAACACACAATACTATGCACTATTACACATGTGGCAAAACATTATAACACTCTTTAATAATGCCTGTACACCCACATGCATTGGAGTGTAAGTCCGTCCTCTGACTCGTTCTCTGTACATTTATCATGAAGTTTGAACAGCTCAGGAGGCCACTGATTTTAGTCTCAATTTCTGTTCCACTCTGTGTTTTTCCTCCGGATTGTTGTATGTAGTCCTCTCTAGAAGTATTTTCTTCCCTTAGTACACTCATCTAGAACTCTGCACAAGTGCGCATCTCACCTATAAACACAGCCTTTTGCCAGCGGTATAATTAATATTGTTACCAGCTTGCATCGGTGTGTCTGTGTAAGCTTACCCTTACGCATGTTGTGATGAACATAGTGTTATTTTTGCCATGTGGATACAGTGCGCTGGGCAAGTGTACATTGTATGTGTACCCTTAGAGGACCAATCCTATGGGAGGGGTCATGTATAAAGGACCAATCCTATGGGGACACGATGCATGTTACAAGGAACCTGATGCATGTACAGAGGACCAATCCTATGGGACAGTGCATGTAGCTACATGTGCCTATGCACGGTCACAAGGGAGGGCTCTGTGTCAAGTGCGAAGGACCAGTTATATGGGAACTCAACATGCACAAAGAGTAGTTGTCTAAAGGAATACTTGTACAGAGGATACGTGCAACAATACACAGAGAGTCGGTACATCAAATCAGTGGCCTGCACAAACATGCACAACAGCTGTTTAATAAATGGAATAGAATGCATGTGCATGTCACAATATTTGTGAGTCATTACCAGACAGGTTTATTGTATGCCACATACGTGTATAACCATCTGGTATGTGCAAGCGTACCGTGTACTTGAGTGTGTGAGAACATGCCATTATGATGGTGTACAGGTCCATGTGTGCAACAATGCAAGCGTGTGCACAAGTGTGACCAGCACGAGCGCATGTATGTTCATGCACTATGTGTGAGCTGTAAAGAAATAACAACCCAAAATCATTGCAATCGAGTGGGTGAAGCAGGAATAAGACGAGAATTTTAGCAAGGATTATGGCAAATTGGAAACCTATATACACGACTAGAGGATTATGCGAGTGCGTCCTTACGCGCGCCGTGTTGAATACTGCCATGGGAGGCTCAAGATTACTGCAACCATTGGAACTCTCTCGCGCACGGCTGTTCCGTACGTGACATTAGGCTTTGAAATTACGCTATATTTAAAATAAATAAATAAAGGTCATTAACTGATACTTAACTTTAGAGGTCACGGCCGTTTCACCATTGAAAAATCGGCACTAGGCAAGCGCCCACTATGAATTTTAATGGACTCTCTGTATGTGAATACATAAGCCCACTTGAGAACAGTACCCGTTTTGCTCTTTTCAAATCGCCTCCAGCTTCCATGAAACTTCTGTGATCAAGTACAATGGAATCCAAGGAATAGGGGACACAAGAACCCCTACTATCAATAACTAGCCCAGTGATATCAGGCAAAACAGGCATGGTTGTTTCCCTACAGGTTTTGGAATATTAGAAAGTATTCACTGGAGGGTGCTGAGTACGGATCAAGACCTTGTAGCAAAGATGAAAACCACATTGCAAGATCACTATCTTAGCATATCACCGCGTATGAGACACCTGCATTGCCATCCCTAAGAAAAGAAATAAATATGTGACATTTGTCTACCAAATTTATTCAACTCAACTCAATTTGCGTGCATATTCAAAGCATTAAAAGAATATCAGCGGACTCGTGTAGTAACGTAGAAACAAATCGAAAAGCAACATCATACCCTCCTCATCGTTTTGAATATTTATCAAAATATAAGCGGGATTCGCGAAAAACTGAAATAGTTCAAACCGTATCCTCAGTGATGAAACCTGGAAAGCTTGGCACCTCTCTATGCAGCTACACCTTACCTTGCATGTAATACCTTCATCTTGTGAGGAATTATCGATGGCTTCGCGACAGAGCCCTTTTTCTAGAACGTACGCGCCAGGTGGAATTAATGAACGCACGTTGCTAGGTATTATATCAGTCTTACTAAGAAACTCAAGGTCACCAGTAAGATACAATTCAGAGTGTAGGTCCCTTGAATAAAATTAATATTCTCTTCAGTTCTCTTCATGTTGCATCAAGCATCCAGTGCACCACCTTATTGACTAGTGCATCTCTTGCTTCCTCACTTGACTTGAAACAATGTCTATCATGCTCAATGGCCGCATTGATGCTTCTTTACATGATGCAGATAGCACCAATACATCATGCCGCAACAGTTGCACCATTCTACAGGCAGGCTTTAATGAGTGCAAGACGTGAAGACAGAACAACATGGACCATTCATGGTACCAGCCAAGTGACTTACTCTATCAAAAGTTGGCACACCAAACCTATTGCATGGAGCTGTATTGGTTGTCCAATACACCAAAGAGCAAATTTAGGACACTCTGCAATCTCCTCAATGGCACATAGCAGCTGTGCATGTTTTGGTATCCTTTGAAGCAATAGCTGATTTTATTTGCCCAAAATTTCGTTGGAGTACTCCACACGATACCAACTTTCCTGTCTTCTTTCATGTCCACGGTTATAATGGCTATGACCACCTATGTAAAATATGAATAAGCTAATATGCAACTAGGAACACTACGGCATCTCTCCATTGGAATAGCTAAACCAGTCCATAATGGCTCCACTGAGCTCTTGTAAGGTTCTGAGCATCCTTGGGAGGTGGATCTCCAGGGCTATCCTTGCGTTGTGTCGATACAAAGGTTTTGCAAAAATCTCTTCCGTGTAGGAGGTACATTGGTGTGTGCATAGATTATGATTATTTGACCTTTGCTTATTTGTGATCTACGAAAAGCTTGCACCCGCAAGCTCTACAACAGATCTGCCAGCCACCGTGAGCAGTGTGTAAATATTCATCTTTAAACCATCGGTTTTGTTCACTGATAGAAAGTGTGCAGTGAATTCTAGAATCCATGTTATCGCTTCCCAGGCTTAGCTTGTTAGTCTGGAACAAATAGTAGCCACTTTTATAAGCGCGATTTCGTACAATACGAACGCAAAGACGATACAATTTCCCGCCATGAGACTGCCATTAAATGCGCGAGCGCTGGTTCGAAGTTAGAATCGTTATATTAATATGCGTCATAGATGTTGTGCGAAGTAGAGTGTGTGCTTAACCTATTTCAACTATAAAACCCTGTATCCCGGCAAAAATAGTGAATAAACTGTCTCCGCTGTTAGGTGTTTGTTAATGACTAAGTCCACCATGAATTGGAAATACCGTAATTCCAATCATATGATCTGATTTTAAAACCTAATGTCACGACCGAAACAGCCGTGAGGTTGCCTGCACTTGGCCTTTTGTATCAATGCAAAAACCGATAACAAATTTATGTTGAGTAAACATCTGAAATACTATAGGACTATTTGCGCAATCGAATACTATAATTACAACAATGTACTTGTGGCCACGCATACAGGCTCTTCTCAACAAAACAAGAACTGCCACATGTTCGATTTCCATCTGTAAAAAAATTGCTCTTATTCAATCGGCTGATAAACGCTGAGAAAAAAGAGAAAGGATCGGTAAGACATTTAATGCATTCAGCTTCGTGCTACGCGCTTGCAAACTAGGCATAAAATCTCTTACAAAACCATGAATAATTTGCACGCCGCAAACAATCTATAGCCACAACGGAACCCAGCACACGTGTCAATTGGATAATTTGTGCCGGTTATGTAGTTGCAAGCCATCTAAATTCCCAAACAAGCAACGATGGCAAAACAAAAGCGACACTATGTTATGTACATGTGCGCGGAGTTTCGTGCGCTACTGTCGGCCTTTCATATTGACACATAAAAAGACAGTCCTGAGATCCATCCCCCGCACAGATGCTATCTGCTATAGATGAGTTGATGTGTCCTATTTGTCGATGTGCAAGGACAACCAATACAACTCCCCCGTGACAGGCTTGTATGTGCCACATGCCTAATTGAGTGGATCCATTTCTCTGCCACATACTGTCCCTGCTGTCATTCTACAACACCACTGGACAGCAGGAATCTTAAACCAGCTTCAAGAATGATCCAGCTACTCCGTATGATGTAATGGTGTGTTGCAGGCCATGTGACAGAAACATCAAAGCTATCAAATATGACTCACATTGTTGTACTGTTATAGTCACGTACGTACATTATCATTAGAGAACCCAAAGTGGCGCCATATTCAACCGACGAAAATGGACAGACTAGGTCGCGTAGCAACGTAAAAACTACTTGAAACGCTAGATCAAACATTTTACTTTTTTCAAGGCGTTTCTTATCGAAGTATATCAGAGCAATTCTTAGAAAACATAAGCACCGTTGACAGCACCCCGTGACCTTTTGGCAGTGTGGCACGTGTTTGCCAAGGTATCATTGCTCGTAGTCGGGTGGCGAAGTCCTTACTGTATATTTTGGTAAAAACGCCGACGGTATCTTCATCTACACAATCCTCCTTCAACCTATAGTCGTTGCTATAGAAGTAATGAGCCATGTTGCTAGGTGCTTAAAATTCATTGTGGGCGTTGGACTTGTTGTCTAAATTGCAATGAAACAGCCGTGCGCGGGTGAAGACAATTATTATTGCGGTATAGTGTGGAATAAGCGTTTCCGTGTTACAGGGAAACGTTCTTTGTAAACAACCCCACGAATTTGACAAGCAAAAACTTTTCCTCTGAACATTGTGTTGTTGACTACAAAAAACGTTAACGCTTTAGAAAACAAAGTGGCTTTGTACAGAAGCTGCGGCGCAGTATTGTGCTGCTGCCCACGAAAGAGTTAATTTGTACGATCGTCTTGCGAAATGAGAAGTCCTTTTCGTTTTTCTCTTGATCTACCACATAAACTCACTGCCTGGGTGATGCAAAAATAGTTGCAAACGGCTAGCAGCTTAGTTTAAGGCTGGAGAATGATGTTATCGAAATTTATTGTGGAATGAAAAAAAAAAACGAAACGTGGGTTGCATGCAATACTTGTGCGAATCGAGCTAGAAATGTGTATTAACTTTGCACGGCTGTATCTCCATAACGGATAAAGTAACGAACCGAACACATCAATAGCGACAGGACCCCTCTACCTATACACCGAATTTGATGCAGCGGGAAACAGTGGGCAGTCATAGCGTTAACTGTTCGAAAGTTATAGCGATCCAAACGCGATGCATTTTTATAATATATCCGTGATGCGGAAACTGTCATAAACAAAAAATGCTTAAAAAACCTGTGCGTGTCAAATGGTTTAGAGTTACCCCCTGATCGTGATGATGCGATGCATAGGGAATGGCTTCTTATTGTCCTACTCTCGGCAGCGGGATGCAGAAATGCAGAGGCGAAGGGGAGCAAGCAGTTAACGCTGGCAGTGTTCATGAGTGGAGTATTCACCAATCAATCTGAAATCGCTGGCGGACATACCTTCCTCACTGGCCTTGACTTGACTCTGGAGTTATTGAACAACGACTCGCGATTGCTACCCGGCTACTTTTTAAATACGAGCATTGCGGATACACGAGTAAGCGGCTGCACTGATTTGTGCAAGTACCATCCAACAATAGGCCACTGAGCGAGTTCAGTTCAAACTGTAGAATGCAAAAATTGTACAATGAAAAAACTGCGCGTATGTTGTGTCCACCAATGTTGTAGATCGCGATTACGGCATACCAATCGACCCAGAATATCGTACATCTTTCAAGTAAAGTTCCATTCACCCATTAGGTGACTATAGATAAAGAAGTGCTTATTTTGGTGCCGGTGTGGGATTACGTTGGGAACAGGACTAGTTAAAAACACAGTGATAATTCCAGCTGCATGCACTTATGCGTGCGTAACTGCCACCAGTGTAGTGGTACGGACGCATCACGTGGCCTGTTTGAGCAGATAATCCAGCCACCCACCAAGATCATGATCGTCGAAGCGGACTGCTCCGTGTCGTCTGCCCCCATAGCCACCCTGGCCCCGTATTGGAACCTCGTGCAGGTACGTTCGCATTCGTCGCAGTTTACTGTACCGTGTGTGTACTGTTGTGAACGTTTTGTGATGGAGGGGGAGGGGAACATGAGCCAACGAGTATTGATCTTAAAGATACATTTGGTATTCTCTGTTATTGTTAAATGAACTATTGCATGCTCTGCTCACGTACGCTTGCACCACACACACACACACACACACACACACACACACACACACACACACACACACACACACACACACACACACACACACACACACACACACACACACATGACTCCACACCCATTCACACACTCACACACACACACATGACTCCACACCCATTCACACACTCACACATGTACACACACATACATGCTCCCACACATACACTTCTCACACACCATTCACACATACACACACTCACATACCCATTCACACACACACAAAAACCCACATGCTCACATGCACACATGCTCACACACACACACATACACACACACACACACACACACACACACACACACACACACACATGCCCACAGATCTCAGCTGTCTCCACAAGCCCCCAGCTGGAGGACAATGTGACTTATCCTACGTTTCTGAGGACTGTCGCCTCTGATAGTAACATAGTCATGGGCATCACTTCTCTCATGCTGCATTTTGGGTGGTCAAGAATGGCTGTACTTGTCCAACAAGAGGCCATTTTCACAACAGTGAGGCTGGGTTCAACTGTGTGTAGTTGTGTTTTTATCTGAGCCGTTTTGCAGGTCCTATCAAGGCTAAGGGACACTCTGGAGACACTAAAACTGAAACCAGCTTTGGAGTTTACCTTTGCCACAAGGGAAAACACGGAAAGTATTGTTCATAGTCTCAGTGTAAGGATCATTTACTACATCGCTGTCTGCTTATGATTGATATGTGAAGCAATTCCATACATCTAAATGTGGAATTTTACTGTCAAGAGAATTCAAATTAGCAACATGCCCATTATAGCTTTTTTTCAATAGTACTCTTTTTGCACTAGTAATGTTTCAACTCACTAGGCAATGGTAGATTCTGTTCTAGCCCATAATCTAGGACAATTGCAAGCGTTAAACCTAAACATGTGTCTTACAATTTACCAAAATCCAATCTTGTACCTTTCCTCTCTATTCATGTATGGGATGAATTCACGATTTAACAAAATGGGTGTTGGTGTACCTTCCTGTTAGCTCCAGCAGAACCGATTAAGTCATTAAATTACAGCAGTACTAGGTATTGTGTTGTATTCTGTACATACATTCTGAAACTGTGCAACTTTCATGAGCTGCAAGTATGAAAATAACACCTGTGTGTCTGTACAGCAATCATCAGGACGCATTGTTTTCGTCAATACCTATCCAACACACGCTGCTGAAATACTATGTCAGGTAAAGTACTTGTAAACAACTTGCACTGGTGTAATGTACCATCCGTTTCCCCTCCATCCTCCTCCCTGTTCAAGTCCTACCATCTTGGACTGACACCCAGAAATGGTTACCTATGGATTTACTTTGCCTGGTATCCCAGTGGCTGGTGGGTGCTCCCTCGGGGCTACTCCTCCCTCTCCTGCTCTGCAGCTGAGATCCAAGACATGTTGCAGTACAGTATCTATATCAACTACCAACCCTATGTCCCCACAAGCGAGCTCAATCTGGCAACTGACATCCAGGGATTGGTCAGTTTAGTCAACCCAAGTACTCCCTTATAGTGAAATGCTAAATGCCTTTTGCCACGTTGTGCAAACAGACAAGGGCTCAGTTTGACCAGATGTTTCAGCACAGGCTGACCAAGATCCATGCCACAGGCACATCAATACAGGACCATGTGCCCTACGTAGTAGATGCTATCTGGGCTGCTGGGCTCGGCCTCAATGCAACCCTAGGTACTGCTCACAGCCTGAACTTGACCATGTCACTGATATATGTTTCCATGCTAGAATGCTTATGGTATATGCATGTACATGCATTGCAGTACTGATATATACATGTATGTATACTTGCATATGTATTCTATGTACATGCATAACCAGTTGATGTGGTACATTCATATTTAACCAGCTTTATTTATACAGGGCAAAGCGTTGTTTTGGAGAATTTTACGTATGACTCAGATAACACTTCTGCATTGATCTATCAAAATACAAAGAACTTGAGATTTCGAGGAATGACAGTATGTCTCTTATTTTGTTCAAACTTATGCATGTCTTCACATTGTTTGATGCATATGAATGAATAGTTGTCTATTGTGCTCTTATTAGGGTATTGTGTCCTTTGATGCAAATGGAGGACGCACAGGAATGGTTAGATATTTTCAATACCGAAGTGAGTTTTTTTTTAATTGTCTGCCAGAAAGGTTTCAGTCTTAATTCTTGTAGGTAATGGTATGGGTGGCATTTCAGAAGGACATTTGATTGGAGTTGTACCATCTTCTGGTTCAGTCTTTTTTGAAGACGAATTAAGTAATATATTTCCATGTACGAGGATGTTGTACTTAATGTGGTGCTGCTGCTGTAACTGAAATTTCTCTCTCTTTAGATGGAATACCAACAGATAAAGAGGAGGTGTACATTTCACATGCTCTGTTTGCGGTCTACACTGTCATATCCTGCTTGGGGATTCTTATTACAGTTGGAATTTTGATTTTCAATTTGGTTTTTGCAAAGAAAAGGTGTTTTTAATCTGGTATTTTCCACTGTTTAAGTTAGCCATTCTGTGCTCCTCCAGAGTTGTGAAGCTTTCCAGTCCCTATCTGAATGTGATGATCATTGTGGGAGCCATCTTGTTTTACATTGATATCATACTGTTCGGAGTGGATGGAGGCATTACATCTTCTGCTATTGCCAGCAGCCTGTGCATGGTAGGTGCAAATGTTGTGTCACATTTTGTTATTTTTCTGGGCAAGGAATAAAAGGTGCTCCATGTATTTATCACCCTGTATGTTGGACATATTGATTATAGAGTTGAAACATGCAGCTATTTGGTTGTGCAAATGTTTCCACCGTTTACTTTAACAGGCTCGTATCTGGGTTGCCAGCCTGGCTTTCACCCTGGTCTTCAGCACTGTGTTTGTTAAGACATGGAGGGTCTACTACATCTTTAGCAATGCGAGAAAGCAAAAGAAAACATATAAAAAGGTGGATGCTATTTTCAGTGAGGTGCTACCTTCAGTGTCTGTTGATTAATTTCATTGATTGATCTAAAAGCTTTCCCCTGATGCTTATGATTGCCAATGGTATTTTAAGCATACCCAAAGCCTTAATGTACATCATTATCAAGATGCATTTCTATTTCCCTAGGAAAAAATAATGCTTTTCAATATAATCATGACCAAATCTCACTACTAAAGCATACAAACAAAACCAGAGATCTACATGTGGGATCGTTTGGACCTGGCACATATATTATAACATTTCCAGTGTGCGCTATAGAAATGTAACACTTTTGTTGAAATGTATAGCTAGTCAAAAATTCAGAGCTTACAACTCCATGACAGATACTCCTATCCTCAGTGCAAAATCATAAGAAGCAATGTATAGAGGACATTTCAGACTTCTAGAAAAATCAAAACCAAATATTGAAATCTTTGAAAAAACATGCATTAGGTCTTTTTTCGCAGAACAATTCCATGTAGAGATGTGTAAGTCAAATAGCCCTGGAAGCACACTGCACAAGTATGAAAGTACTGTTATTGATTGCACTTACAAATGCTTGGTCACAGTTCTGGCTATCTGGCTGTCCTGACAAACCTTTTATGATGGTATTGCTCTTTTTATAGATGCTATGGTTTAATTCAATCTATAATCTAGTAAATGAACAAAATATGGTATGATGTTTATTTTGTCATCTTGCTTGCACAAGAACAGTCTTGTATGAAACTAGCCACTTTACAGATCCATTGATAAGTGACCTGTGCTTTAACAATCTCATTCGATATTGCAAGAGCCAGTGGTTATACATAAAGAATGTGACATCATCGCTTAACCATCTTGACCATATGACACAGCCATGAGGTTACAATACATTATCAGTCAGTATATTCAAGCTGGATGCCCACTTGCTGTTTAGTGTAAAATATAAACCCAACATCTCAGCTTCCTGTCATAATATGTAAACCTACTCTAGACCAATGCATTGGCCATTCTACTTTTGATGTGTGTGTGTGTGTGTGTGTGTGTGTGTGTGTTTTAATGGATGACATCAGCCTGATAAGCATTTGTTTGTTTAAAAAAATATTCAACCAACAATGGAGTACCAAGTACCATTCTAATATCTGCAGCTTATTAAAGACGGTTTTCTGTTTGCACTGGTGGGATGTGTCCTCCTGGTGGATGTGATCTTCCTCATCATCGTCACAGCCGTGCCATCTGCCAGGCTTGAAATCAGCAATCAAGAACAACCACAAAGTGTATGTTTGTGCACAGCCACTTTGAGTACTCATATACCAGGTGTTTACAAATGAGCACTAAGCTTTTAAATGGTAATTGGTCCTATTGAAATTATTTGTTGAATATCTTTTATGATGCAATCAAGTTAAAATTTATGACAAATATTAACCAATTAAAATCAGGAAGATAACCAGATCAATAGCATGACAAATAAATTGACATTAATAAAATAGTGATGTGAGCACTGATCAAATTAAAGCAATCTATTACTGGAATTATTTTAAAGGATCCATTATGAATTTCCAATAATTAATTAATGCAAACAATAATAGCAATAAGGGTTTTGGGTTAGTGTTAGTGTGCTATTTCCTGTAAATTGTATGCTGTATTAATGTTTGTTAATTTCAATTATAGTAATTATATTATTATTATTATTATTATTATTATTTGAATATACAGAAACAAAACTGATTAAATACATATTATTATTTTTTAATGTCATGAAATGCGGAGAATTGAGATGGAAATGTATTCTGTTGGCAATAGATAGTTATGGAGTCTAGGGTCCAGAGGCTCTCAAGGTCTTTTCACAAGTAGCCACACACTTGGTCATTCATGGGAATGCCTGTAAATCCAAGGTGTTGGCTGATCGTTATGGTTGGCTCAGTCACTCCTTAATCAGAGCTAATGCTCGTGCCATCCTGACTTGCTCATACCCTCATTCTGCACAGCAGGCATATGAACTTTATGTGTAGTTGTTTGTATGTGTCAGTCAGTGTGTCAGTGTGTGTACCTCTGAATGGAATACATTAAAATGTACATGTTTACATTATAATTATTAATATATATATATATAAATTTTAATAAAATACCAAAGAAGAGATTAATTAATTAATTAATGTGCCAATTATAATAACTTAATAATGCACAAGCATACATAACATTAAACTTCAAAAAAATTATTTAATTTTCTATATAACTTACCTTGCAGTTAGCTATTTGCCAGTTATAGTGCAACTGTCTACTGATTAATAATTTTTTCATCTTCAATATTTTCAATTGATTTTAGAGGACCTTGATTTATTTACCTAACCCTCAAAACATCAACATTATTTGTCCAGTTGGTAAAGGTAGCTAGTAACCCATATCAATGCAGAGAAATAACCATTTGAAATTGCATCAGCAGTTGATCACAAAACACACATGTACAATTGTTAGACTCAGGTACATGCTCTTTATGTCTCAACAAACTAAACATTAATGTGCGTTTATATTCAAGCACTTCCTATGCATACATTCTCTCTTGTCATTCAGGGATCAGCTTTGCCTCAGATTGTGCAAACATGTTCAGCAACGTATTCATACGTGTGGCTCAGTATATTGTTTGTGTACAAGGGAGCTCTGTTAGTCGTGGGAGTGTTTCTTGCTTGGGAAACACGGGAAGTCTATCTGAAGCACCTGAATGATTCCAAACTGATTGGAGCATCCATATATGGCATTGTAGTGCTCTCCGTTGCCCTGGCAGCAGTTGGCATATTGCTGCAGAGTGCAGTGAACACTAGTTACGGTGTCATAGGTGCTCTCCTGCTGTTGGGGAACACCTCTCTCTTGTGTCTCATCTTTGCACCAAAGGTAACATTGGGGAGGGTGGGTGGGGGGGGGGGTGAGTGGGTGGGGGCACATTTTTATAGTGGTCTTATCTGTTACCTGCAATAAGGTGTATGGAGTATGGAAAAAGGACTCCCAGGAGAGCACATCTACCCAGGATGAAACTGCTACTGGGACCACTGCACAAAAATCCAAAGATGCTGCTACAATATCACAGCTTCAAGCGGAAATTGTTGCCCTTAAAAAGCAGTTAGAAGTGGTATGTACAGTGCGTGTGTTTGTGTTACAAGTATATGCATGCAAGATGAAAGTTACTTTATTCTAGGGTACTTCCGTGAATGTGATGGAAACAGCTACTTCATCGCTGTAATGATGTTTGTAGAAACATATGCCTATATCAGTGCATAGGTGTTGTATTTTACATTTGTGATCAAATCCTGTAAGACATACTACAAATGTCAACCCTATCTGTTTTGCATGCTGTAAAACTGTAATTGGGAAAGTGTCTATGAAAAGGGACCTAGTTAATGTTCCTTGACACAAGACAATGGCCGTGTCTTGCTCCATCACTGTATCTCAAAAGAGCTAGCTAGGTCGCTGTATTTGTGTGAGAACAGAGATTATGATAATCATCATCATCATACAGGTGACTTTGAAGTAAGCTATCCCATCAGGAGTAAACTGTCCTTACCCCTAACTCTCTTCCCCACAGACAATTTACTCCAGAGTTATATGTCCTAGTATAATTAATTCTACAGTAGTGTATCTCAGGACAGTTTGCTTTTCGCTGGATTGATGTGTCTGTCCTATGAGTTGAATATGGATTGCATTTTATGCCATAAATAGATTTCATAACTTTTTCCACTGGAAACATGGAAAGAACTTGTTATTCAAGGTTTCTTAATAAATGCGGCCTAACACACAGTGACCACATTTAGCTAAGCTGTTGCAAAAGCAACGGCAAATAAGCCACAGTCTTCCCTTCCTGCTTTTGCACTTTCATCATTTTGATGCTAATCTCCTTTTCGGGACATGCCCAAAGAGCTGCCACCTGTTTTCTTCCATGACCATCCAAAGAGGGCAACATGGCACCTCATTAGATGCTTGAGCTCCTATGGTGCTTACAGTACCCTGAGTCATAAAACCTTTACACACAATAGGCACTATTTAGCAGCAATTATGTGCAATCCTCCAAGCAGAGATTGCTACATGAACAAATGTATTCAGTGTCCTGGCACAGATAAGTTGCATGAACAGTTGCAGGCTATAATGGATATGAATGCAGTCGACAGTGTCCAGTATCTACAATGGACTAAGACAGATCGATCCACCCTAATAACTATTGTACAAAGAGTTAAGGAGTTTTTGGAAGAATATGTTGCTATGCTAACAAAGTTAATTATAAAGTATCATGATTACATAGCGGTTTTGTTAGTGGCACTAAGGATAATCTTTTATCAGATAAATATTTAGTTATTACTGATTTCTCTGAGAACTATACCTGCATTGTTCAAGATGCCATACAATCATACCATTGGAACTCTACACATGTAACCATCCCTTTCTTTGCTATTATCGAGAGAGAAATGGGCATCTTCAACACAAATGCTATGTTATAATTGATGAAAGTATTGAACATGACACAATTTCAGAAGAAGCTAATCGAATATTTGACAGATACTTTTAAAGCAACACCAAAGAATATATTTTATGTTTCAGATGGCTGCGCTGCGCAACATAAAAATAGAAAAACTTTATTAACCTATGCCATCATTTCAAAGACTTTAATGTGCATGCCGAGTGGCACATTGTTGCCACATCACATGGTAAAACAGCAGCAGATGGTGTGGCTGGTACCTTAAAATGGCTTGCTACTATAGCCAGTTTGCAGCGACCTGATGGTAATCAAATACTAAATGCAAAGCAGCTTTATGAGTTTGCTGTCAGCAAAATAACTGGCATGAGTTTCTGTTACATTACCAGCAAGCAATATGACGATCAGGCACAACTATTGCATGCAATATTTGATCGATCTGCAACCATACTTGGAACACAGTCATTTCATTGCTTTAAGCTGATCAATTCAACAATGGTTGAAGTGAAGCACTAGTCCACGAGCACAAATATGTACAAGAAGCGGGTCAAGAAACGTATTTCTCACTAAGATTGAACTATATGTACTTGCTGAAACCTTGTGTTGTATAAGTTTTAATGTATTGTGTAACCTGTTGTAAGTTTGTTTAAAAAAGAAGTATCAGTTATCATTGTAGTTATCATTACCAGCACAAAAACCACTAAGACCACACTAGTGATATATCAATGAAAAGTTTCATGGTACAAAGGTAGTTTACTACCATGCTTAATATTTCCCATTGCATGGTATTTTCAGGCTTTTTTTTTTTTTAATGCATCTCTTGAGAAACTAACCTTGCATGACACAGGGACTTTCAATGAGCTGCATAGTAATCTTTTTTTTTTTTTGTTTACAATCTTCATCACAGACCAGCTTTTAGGTAGAATAGAAAGAATTCAATGACTGCAAACTAGCCAGTGCAAGCCTGCTCACATAAAATTACATTCATTACTTGTAGCCAATTATAAGTGTGTTTAGTTCACAATTATCACTTTAGAAGGTTTCTTCAAGACAAAAAAACACGAGCGGTGTAGTTTAGTAACGGCTTGGCGTTCCATCTTACAAATGAAAACACAACAAGCCAAGAGATAGCCTTTGACTATAATTCATTTAAAAAAGTGTGTATTTTTTAATGGCAGCAGTTATTGTGCATGGTAAAATAACCATCGCTACTGCTGCAACGCGCGCTAAGATATTTAGCATAGTTGACATATGTGGTCAACGTTTTCACACCTAATAACTGATGAACAATCGATATTTAAAAGTTAATGTAATACATAAATATACTAGGTAATAGCTTGAACTCCTGCACAAAATTGTTTCCAAAAGATGTGTGCTGATTTGATATAGAATGACCCAAAAGCCTGTTGCTTGCTAACCACAACTTGTACTCTACATGTATTTGTCTCAGAGGACAGTCCTATAGATGGACACGATGTGTATGTACAAACGACCAGTCCTATGGGACACTACAGTGTGCACGTTGCTACATGTATCTATGTACAGTGTAAACATGCCTCGTGGCCTCATGAGCTGTTCAATGGATAATCAAAAATGCATGTGCAGAGAACACATTCAGTGAGGCTGAAAATGTGGGTGTGATCATCATTATTAAGAGGACTATTGTTTTTACCACATATGTAGATGTCGTGTCTCTGTGTGTGTGTGTGTGTGTGCTATGCATGTGTACCATGCATGTGTTGTGCCCAATAGTACCCTTGCACACACACACACACACACACACACACACACACACACACACACACACACACATACTCACTCCTAAAGTCACGCATGCACTGATGCATATCAGAGATCTATTGGCTGTATCCTGCCATGAAGACAGTCAATGATAAGCAAAAATGAATAATTAAATATTAGCATATAGAATCTAGAGATGCATGAATTAATTAAATAATGAAGCATATGATTTTGTCACCAAAAATGTCATTTTTGGCTATTGTTCCTTGACTACAGTGTTGGCCCAAAAAATGTGCCTGGGAGGAGGTGGGAGGGGGGGGGGCAGCCCACTGACCCTGCAACTTGTGTAGGTTCTTACACACTCACATAATCTTTATCTAGTTAGTGTAGAAGTGAAGCTTTCCTATTTGGCATAATACTTGGTCAACTTCTATCATTCTGTATGCCACTCCCACTCAGCTATACAGCTTACACACTGCAGAGACCTTGGCTTCTATTTGCCCACACAATGTTCAGCTCACACAGAGTACACAAACATGACCTCATGTTTGGTTCACACATGTGCAGATTGGTAAGTACAATTCTTGACACACACACACATGTACATTAACACAAATACTATGCACTATTAGACATGTGGCAAAACATTATAACACACTTTAATAATGTCTGACACCCACATGCACTGGAGTGTAAGTCTGTCCTCTCATTTCACCTATAAAAGCTTACAGCCTTTTGCCAGCATTATAATGAATATTGTTACCAGCTTGCATCGGTATGTCTGTGTACATGTAAGCTTACCATAGGCCCTGACCTACCACAATCTGAAACGATAGTACATGTAGGTCCAGTAATTTCATCATTGCCATACACTACATGTATTGGTAACATCTGAACAGGCCTACTTTTCCATGGCCATCAATGTTGCATGTCCTATATCGCACTAGATGAATACTGTACATGTCATGTATACTCATCAGATTGCTGTTCCTGGCCCTCTCACACGAAGTACAAAGTACATATCCTATCCTTGCAGGAGTACTTGTACGCTCATTTAATCCCCTGCTTACAACTAGTGCGATATGAAACGCTGTGCTGCCTCTTCTGGATGAAAACAGATGCATACCATGCAGGTTTTTTTTTTTTTTTAAAGGCGATGTTCCTGCCTGGCCTACGGTGATGAACTTTATTGTACCTCTATCTTGGTGCAGATTGTGGTAGGTCAGGGCCCATGGTAAGTTTACACAGACATAAAGAGCAAGTTAAATTTGAATATTCATTATATCAGCCCTGCACCACTCTACCTGTAAAGAACAAAAGCCTCTTGCTTGCTAACCACGTGTACTCTATTTGTCTTAGAGGACAGTCCTATAGAGGGACACGATGTGTATGTACAAACGACCAGTCCTATGGGACACTACAGTGTGCATGTTGCTACATGTATCTATGTACAGTGTAAACATGTCTCGTGGCCTCATGAGCTGTTCAATGGATAATCAATAATGCATGTGCAGAGAACACATTCAGTGAGACTGAAAATGTGTGTTTGATCATCATTATTTGAGTGGACTATTGCTTTTACCACATATGCAGGTGTCGTGTCTGTGTGTGTGTGTGTGTGTGTGTGTGTGTGTGTGTGTGTGTGTGTGTGTGTGTGTGTGTGTGTGTGTGTGTGTGTGTGTTGTATGCAAGCATGTGTACCACGCATGTGTTGTGCGCAATAATATATACAATAAGCTGTTCAAGGGAATAGATTGATGCAATAAGACTTTGTACAGGTACATGTGCATGGATGGTAGTCACTGCAAGTGGTGCACACAGTGGGTGAGGTTTAAAGAATGTTTAGAAGGGTTATGCCAAATAGGAAAGCTTTATTACACATTTCCACGTTGGGAAAAAGGCCTGAAGTATGGATAGTGTTATCCTTTGCTATGTATATGTGTGTGCTTGCAACTGTGCAATGTATGTAGGCCTACAGAGAAAAAATCCTATGGGACACTACATGTAATAGCTACATGTACCAGTACTTGTACCTATGTAGAGTGTAGTCATTTTGCAAGGGCGGGCTCTATGTTATATACAGAGAACCAGTCAGATGAAAACTGAGATGTCAAAGGGAATCACTTTACAGTGCTAGCGGAACATATGCAATGATAACAGAGAAACACAGAAATCCCCAATAGGTAGATAAATTGAGAATAAAATCAGTGGTCTGTTAAGCTGTTAAATTGAATAGGATGCATGTGCTGAGAACAACGTTCTGAGGGACAGCCCTTACACTGGAATGCTTGTGGGTGTACCATCATTATTAGTGAGCGTTGTAATGTTTTGCCACATGTGTAACAAACCTAGTGCAAAAGTGTTGTGTGTGTGTGTGTATGTGCAAGTATTTGCATGCTCAAGAATGGCAAAGGTTCATTTACTGAATGCTGAACACCGCTATAGTCTATAGTTTGTATTTATACTTTTCATTGGAGCTTTTTCATTTGGTAATGCATGTACATGTAGGCTTTTAATCGTCATTAATTTGTCGATTATATTCTAAAGTCGCGGCGCCGGACGAACGTTTCGCACTGAGATAAAATTGATTAAATTTAGTCCATTAATCTTTCAGCCTGCATGTTTTAGAACAATGCATAGTAGCAGAGATATCGCATAGATTATCTCTGATAGTTTCAGCCTACAGGGCCGGGGGGGGCCCCCGTGAGCGTCCTTCCCCGGGCCCCAACCTGGCTCTCAACGGGCCTGTCATAAACAAAAAAGGTTAAAAAAACTGTGACGTGTTAAAATGATTTAGAGTTACCCCCTGATGATACGATGCATAAGGAATGGTTTCTTATTGTCCTGCTCTCTGCAGCGGGATGCAGAAATACAGAGGCAAAGGGGAGCAAGCAGTTAACGCTGGCAGTGTTCATGAGTGGAGTATTCACCAATCAATCCGAATTCGGATACGAACAGGTCTTCCTCACTTGCCTTGACTTGACTCTGGAGTTATTGAACAACGACTCACGATTGCTACCCGGCTACTTTTTAAATGCAAGCATTGCGGATCCACGAGTAAGCGGCTGCACTGATTTGTGCCGGTACCATTTATCCGATAATAGGCCACTGAGCGAGTTCAGTTCAAATTGTAGAATGCAAACGGTGTTAGAACAAAAAAACTGCGCGCATGTTGCTTGGATACGCATACAAATCGACCTACACGAAGTACATCTTCAAATGAATTTTTTTAATAATAAAAAAAAGTTCCATTCACCATTAGGTGACTTATACAGAAGTGTTTTTTTGGTGCCGGTTTGCGATTACGTGGGCGTCTAGTTAAAAACGCAGTCAGCTGCATGCACTTATGCGTGCGTATTGCTTCCAGTGTAGTGGTACGGACGCAACACGTGGCCTGTTTGAGCAGATAATCCAGCCACCCACCAAGATCATGATCGTCGGAGCGGACTGCTCCGTGTCGTCTGCCCCCATAGCCACCCTCGCCCCGTATTGGAACCTCGTGCAGGTACGTGCAATTCAGCCTCGCATTCGTCCCGGTTTACTGTACCCTGTGTGCACTGCTGTGAACGTTTTGTGATGGAGGGGGAGGGGAACATGAGCCAACGAGTATTGATCTTACAGATACTTTGGGTACTAATTTAGTACATTAGGTATTCTCTGTTATTGTTGGATGAACTATTGCATGCTCTGCTCATGTACGCATGCACACACACACACACACACACACACACACACACACACACACACACACACACATGCCCACAGATCTCACCACTCTCCACAAGCCCCCAGCTGGAGGACAACGTGACTTATCCTACGTTTCTGAGGACTGTCGCCTCTGATAGTAACATAGTCATGGGCATCACTTCTCTCATGCTGCATTTTGGGTGGTCAAGAATGGCTGTACTTGTCCAACAAGAGGCCATTTTCACAACAGTGAGGCTGGGTTCAACTGAGTGTAGCTTGTGTTTTCATCTGAGCCGTTTTGCAGGTCCTCTCAAGGCTGAGGGGCACTCTGGAGACACTAAAACTGAAACCAGCTTTGGAGTTCACCTTTGCCACAAGGGAAAACACCGGAAAAGTATTGTTCATAGTCTCAGTGTAAGGATCATTTACTACATCGCTGTCTGCTTATGATTGATATGTGAAGCAATTCCATACATCTAAATGTGGAATCTCACTATCAAGAGAATTCGAATTAGCAACATGCCCATTATAGCTTTTTCCAATAGTATTCTTTTTGCACTAGTAATGATTCAACTTACTGGGCAATGGTGCAGATTCTGTTCTAGCACAAAATGGAGCAATTGAAAGCATCAAACCTAAACATGTACCTTACTATGTGCCAAAATCCAGTTAGGATCTTGTATCTTTCACCTCTCTATCCATGAATGGGATGAATTCACGATTTTACAAAATGGGTGTTGGTGTACCTTTCTGTTAGCTCCAGCAGAACCGATTAAGTCATTAAATAACAGCAGTACTAGGTATTGTGTTGTATTCTGTACAAACATTCTGAAACTGTGCAACTTTCATGAGCTGCAAGTATGAAAAAAACACCTGTGTGTCTGTACAGCAATCATCAGGACGCATTGTTTTCGTCAATACCTATTCAACACATGCTGCTGAAATACTATGTCAGGTAAAGTACCGGTACTTGTAAACAACTTGCACTGGTGTAATGTACCATCCGTTTCCCCTCCATCCTCCTCCCTGTTCAAGTCCTACCATCTTGGACTGACACCCAGAAATGGTTACCTATGGATTTACTTTGCCTGGTATCCAAGTGGCTGGTGGGTGCTCCCTCGGGGCTACTCCCCCCTCTCCTGCTCTGCAGCTGAGATCCAAGACATGTTGCAGTACAGTATCTATATCAACTACCAACCCTATGTCCCCACAAGCGAGCTTTATCTGGCAACTGACATCCAGGGATTGGTCAGTTTAGTCAACCCAAGCACTCCCTTATAGTGAAATGCTAAATGCCTTTTGCCACGTTGTGCAAACAGACGAGGGCTCAGTTTGACCAGATGTTTCAGGAGAGATTGACCAAGATCCATGCCACAGGCACATCGTTGCAGGACCAGGTGCCCTACATAGTAGATGCTATCTGGGCTGCTGGGCTGGGCCTCAATGCAACCCTAGGTACTGCTCACAGCCTGAACTTGACCATGTGCACTGATGTATGTTTCCATGCCAGAATGCTTATGGTATGTGCATGTACATGCATTGAAGTACTGATATATACATGTATGTATACTTGCATATGTATTCTATGTACATGCATAACCAGTTGATGTGGTACATTCATATTTAACCTGCTTTATTTCTATAGGGCAAGATATTGCTTTGGAGAATTTTACGTATGACTCAGATAACACTTCTGCATTGATCTATCAAAATACAAAGAACTTGAGATTTCGAGGAATGACAGTATGTCTCTTGTTGTGTTCAAACTTTTGCATGTCTTCACATTGTTTGATAGTGGATGATTTCTGGTTCATATGGGGAACATATTTTTAGTTGTCTATTGTGCTCTTATTAGGGTATTGTGTCCTTTGATGCAAATGGAGGACGCACAGGAATGGTTAGATGTTTTCAATACCGAAGTGAGTTCTTTTTTAATTGTCTGCCCAGAAAGGCTTCAGTCTTAATTCTTGTAGGTAATGGTATGGGTGGCATTTCAGAAGGACATTTGATTGGAGTCGTACCATCTTCTGGTTCAGTCTTGTTTGAAAATGAATTGAGTGATATATTTCCATGTACAAGGATGTTGTACTTAATGTGGTGCTGCTGTAACTGAAATTTCTCCCTCTTTAGATGGAGTACCAATAGATAAAGAGGAGGTGTATATTTCACATGCTCTGTTTGTGGTCTACACTGCCATATCCAGCTTAGGGATTCTCTTTGCAGTTGGAATTTTGATTTTCAATTTGGTTTTTGCAAAGACAAGGTTATTTTAATCAGGTATTTTCCACTGTTCAAGTTAGCCATTCTGTGCCCCTCTCCAGAGTTGTGAAGCTTTCCAGTCCCTATCTGAATGTGATGATCATTGTGGGAGCCATCTTGTTTTACATTGATGTCATACTGTTCGGAGTAGATGGAGGTGTTACATCTTCTGCTATTGCCAGCAGCCTGTGCATGGTAGGATGCAAATGTTATGTCACATTTTGTTATTTTCTGGGCAAGGAATAAAAGGTACTCCATGTATTTATCACCCTGTATGTTGGACATATTGATCATAGAAGTTGAAACATGCAGCTATTTGGTTGACCATTCACTTTAACAGGCTCGTATCTGGGTTGCCAGCCTGGCTTTCACCCTGGTCTTCGGCACTGTGTTTGTTAAGACATGGAGGATCTACTACATCTTTAGCAATGCGAGAAAGCAAAGGAAAACATATAAAAAGGTAGATGCTATTTTCTGTGAGATGCTGCTACCTTCAGTGTCTGTTGATTAATTTCATTCATTGATCTAAAAGCTTTCCCCTGATGCTTATGATTGCCAATGGTATTTTAAGCATACCCAAAGCCTGTCAAGTGAATGTACATTATTATCAAGATGTATTTCTATTCCCACAGCCCCCCCCCCCCCCCCCCCTTCCCCCTCCCCAATCTAAGAATCTAATTTTTTGCTATAACAGTGAGTGGTGCAAATCCTGTCATACATGTACTTGACTTGTTTGGTTGTGAACTCGAAGCTCTATTTATGAATAGGAACAACTCATGCTCTTCAATGTAATCATGACCAAATCTCACTATTAAAGCATACAAACAAAGCCAGAGATCTACATGTGCGATCGTTTCCACGAAAAGGGCCTGGCGCATATATTATAAAATTTCCAGTACGCGCAATAGAAATATAACACTTGCATTGAAATGTATAGCTAATCAGAAATTCAGAGCCTTACAACTCCATGACAGATACTCCGATTCTCATTGCATAAGAAGCAATGTGTAGAGGACATTTTAGACGTCTAGAAAAATCAAGACAAAAATTGAAATCTTTGAAAAAACATGTGTTAGGTCCCTTTTCACACAACAATTCCATGTAGAGATGCCCTGGAAGCACACTGCAAAAGTATGAAAGTACTGTTATTGATTGCACTTACAAAAGCTTGGTCGCTATCTGGCTGTCTAGACACATCTTTTATGATGGTACTGCTCTTTGTATAGATACTATGGTTTAATTCAATCTATAATCTAATAAATGAACAAATATGGTATGATGTTTATTTTATCATATTGCTTGCACAAGTACAGTCTTGTATGAAACTAACCACTGTATAGATCCATTGATAAGTGACATGTGCTTTAATTATCTCAATCGAAATTTCAAAAGTTAGGAGTTATACATAAAGAATGGACATCACTTAACCATCTTGACCATGTGACAGCCATGAGGTTACAATACATTATCAGTGAGCTATGTTCAAGCTGGATGCCCATTTGCTGTTTAGTGCAACATATAAACCCAACACCCCAGCCTCCTGTCATAATATGTAACCTACTCTAGACCAATGCATTGGCCATTCTAATTTTGATAGTGTGTTTTGTACGTGTGTGTGTGTGTGTATGTGTGTGTGTGTGTGTGTGTGTGTGTGTGTGTGTGTGTGTGTGTTTTAATGGGAGACATCAGCCTGATAAGCATTTCCTTAATAAGAAAATTACATTGTATTCAACCAACAATGGAGTACCAAGTACCATTCTAATATCTGCAGCTTATTAAAGACGGTTTTCTGTTTGCACTGTTGGGATGTGTCCTCCTGGTGGATGTGATCTTCCTCATCATCGTCACAGCCGTGCCATCTGCCAGGCTTGAAATCAGCAATCAGGAACAACCACAAAGTGTATGTTTGTGCACAGCCACTTTGAGTACTCATATACCAGGTGTTTACAAATGAGCGCTAAGCTTTTAAATGGCAATTGGCCCCATTGAAATTATTAAATTATTCGGTAAATAACTTTCATGATGCAATCAAGTTAAAAGATTAAAATCAGGAAGAAATACCATGATTAATAAATTTCAATATACATTCATAAAATAGTGATTTGAGCAAATAAAGCAATCCATTACTGGAATTATTTGAAAAGCTCCATTATGAAATTTAATTAAATATTAATAGCAATAAGGGTTTGGAGTTAGTGTTAGTGCATGTGCTATTTTGTGTAAATTGTATGCTGTATTAATGTTTGTAGTTTATTAAAAATTTAATGCAAAACAGTACTTTAAAAACATGAAATACATACAATTAGATGATACTTAAGTAATTAAAAAGAGAAATAATAAGTCAAACAATTTACTCCATGAATGAGGCCAGAGGAGCACCATCATCAAACCCCAGCCCACTTCTCCATTTGGTGCGGGATCCTCTAAGACAGAGGCGCACTGCTCGAACCCCTGCAAAAGAAAGCCGTGATCTGATGTAGCTGCTGGTGATAGAATAGGCTTTGTCCCACAGAGCAGTGGCCATGTGCTTAATGAAGTGACTAGCCTCTTTGTGAAGTAGTCCATCCACGGAAAGGACAAATGGGGTGAAGGTGCCTCTTCTGTCTTCAACTGCCTTTTTGTACATTCTCTTCTTCTCCTGTGAGCTGGATTCAAGAATGGAATTAGGTGCTCGATGGCAGTGAGATGGGGCGTCAGTGTCTATGACACGGACATCAAACAACGCCTCCACCTGTGGTTGCCAAACACCTCTGATTCCCAGGTCAAGCCTTAGTCCTGGATCACTTGAGGTGGCAGTAGCTTCATTTACAATAGGCTCCTTTATAACTTGGGGCCACACCTGACTGGCAAGATCACCAATGCAGTCGCGAATCTCATTGTGGCGTAGTATAACAAGTCCCCCCTTCTTACAGTCTAGGGCATGTTGGAGGGTGAAATTAGCTCCACAACCATCGCATTTGGCTGGCAGATTAGATGGATGTCGCAAATAGCGCAGAGCTAGGCCATCTCTGAACTGTACAGGAGCCAAATCAAAGTGGCAGCTTTGAAGTGGCAGAGTCGTCAACCAGCTGGACGTTTTGCCCTCAACCACCCTCATGATTGCACATTGTCTGCCTGGTGAAAGAGTTGCAAGAATGGCATCTAGTTTCTGTTTGGCAATCTCGTCAAGTGCTTTTCGAGACTCATGTCTTGCCTTGCTGATTGCATCCAGGTGACAGGCAGAGCTAAATTCACCACATCCCTTAATAGCTTCTACCACAACTTTGGTGCCCTGGGTAGAGGTGTGGTAGGACGATGATGCTGTTTCTGTAGGATTATTGATCCCCAAGCCAGAAAAACGAGTTGGTAAAGAAAACAGTTTACATTCAGCATCTGACAAATCTCCTTCAAACAATGCCGGGTAGAAAGCTTTTAAAATCGCATCTTGCAGTGGGACAAAAGCACCTCCACAGTTGTGCATGACTCGCTGCAGGTATGACCATTCACACTGAAGGGATTTGGAGAGAGCAGTATAAGCGGCTTGGGGTGACTTGGTGGCTGCCTTGGAGGGTTTCTCAACACAATCTACCCACATTGCAACCTTCTTCCTCACAAAATCGTCTGCTGTCATGCAGTCTCCAATAACACCCCCAAGAAAGCGATGACCATTCACTATCTGCACATCCAAATCGCCAAAGAATATCCTGGCCTCATCTTCAAATTGAGGGGTAACAATCAGACAGCTTCTCTTGGGCTCAGGAAAGTATCCATAAGCTGGGCCTTGCTCAGCCAACTGATCATACCATGAGCGAACCTCCTTGATGTTACCAATGCAAGCTGAGTCATCTGCATACCAGGTCTGCAACCTGTTCTCTTTGGCCGTCAGTGACTTTACAAGTGGTAATAGTGCAACTGCATAGATGAGCATGGATAGAGGATCACCTTGAGTAACACCTTCCTTACTGAATAGACATTCATCGGATCCTCTTAACACAAGCCTAGCAAATCCTCAATATGTGTTGAACAAAAATCGGCTGCATCGAGGCCATAACACGCGAGCATTCCACAAGGCAGCAACTCGGTTTGTATGTAATCATATTATTATTATTATTATTATTATTTATTTAATGTCACGAAATGCAGAGAATTGGGATGGCAATGTATTCTATTGGCGGTGGAGAGTTATGGAGTCCAGGGTCCAGAGGCTCTCAAGGTCTTTTCACAAGTAGCCGCACGCTTGGTCATTCATGGGAATGCCTGTAAATCCAAGGTGTTGGCTGATCGTTATGGTTGGCTCAGTCACTCCTTAATTAGAGCTAATGCTCGTGCCATCCTGACTTGCTCATACCCTCATTCTGCACAGCAGGCAGATGAACTTTATGTGTAGCTGTTTGTATGTGTCAGTGTGTGTACCTCTGAATGTATTATATTAAAATGTACATATTAATATTATAATTATTAATAAAAAATATAAATGTTAAATAAATTTACAAAGAAAGAGGAAACTAATTTGTCAATTATAATAACTTTATAATGCACAAATACACATAACATTAAATTCAAACTAACTAATCAAACTTCAACTAACCCCTTAAAATGTTCAATATAACTTACCATTGAAGTTACTTATTTGAAATCCAGGTATAGCATAACCGATCTACAAATTAAAAACAAATATTTTATTTAAATATTTTTTCATCTTCAATATTTGGTCATAATTTCAATAGATTTTAGAGGACCTTGATTAGATACCTTAACCGTCTAAACACCAACATTATTTATCCACTTGGTAGTAACCCATATCAATGCAGAGAAATAACCATTTGAAATTGCATCAGCAGTTGATCACAAAACACACATGTACAATTGTTAGACTCAGGTACATGCTCTTTATGTCTCAACAAACTAAACATTAATGTGCATTTATATTCAAGCACTTCCTCTATGTATACATTCTCTCTTGTCATTCAGGGATCAGCTTTGCCTCAGATTGTGCAAACATGTTCAGCAACCTATTCATACGTGTGGCTCAGTATACTGTTTGTGTACAAGGGAGCTCTGTTGGTCGTGGGAGTGTTTCTTGCTTGGGAAACACAGGAAGTCCATCTGAAGCACCTGAATGATTCCAAACTGATTGGAGCATCCATATATGGCATTGTAGTGCTCTCTGTTGCCCTGGCAGCAGTTGGCATATTGCTGCAGAGTGCAGTGAACACTAGTTACGGTGTCATAGGTGCTCTCCTGCTGTTGGGGAACACCTCTCACTTGTTTCTCATCTTTGCACCAAAAGTAACACTGGGGGAGGGTGGGGGGGGGGGGGGTGAGTGGGTGGGGGCACATTTTTATAGTGATCTTATCTGTTACCTGCAATAAGATGTATGGAGTATGGAAAAAGGACTCCCAGGAGAGCACATCTACCCAGGATGAAACTGCTACTGGGTCCACTGCAAAAAAATCCAAAGATGCTGCTACAATATCACAGCTTCAAATGGAAATTGTTGCCCTTAAAAAGCAGTTAGAAGTGGTATGTACAGTGCGTGTGTTTGTGTTACAAGTATATGCATGCAAGATGAAATTTACTTTATTCCAGGGTACTTCCGGGAATGGGATGGAAACAGCTATTTCATCGCTGTAATGATGTTTGTAGAAACATATGCCTATATCAGTGCATAGGTGTTGTATTTTACATTTGTGATCAAAATCCTATAAGACATGCTACACATGTCAACCCTATCTGTTTTGCATGCTGTAAAACTGTAATTGGGAACCTTAATTTACCTTGACACCAGGCAATGGCGTCTTGCTCCATCACTGTATCTCAAAAGAGCTAGCTAGGTCACTGAACAGAGATTATGATAATAATAATCATAACAAACATATGCTCACACCACATTCTCCAACCTCGCATCCTGCATTGCCACCACGTCCTCCTGCCACAAGAACCAAGTCTTGGGTGAATTATATGACAGGCTAAACTTCACCCTCATCCCAGCCATTTCAAGGGCCATTCTGGGTAGATGCTTACCCATCAAAGACAATTTGGCATTATAAAGTGTGTTTTTATAAATGCATTATGTATTCTGTATTATTATAATAAATTAGATGTAGAGTAGGTATCGTTAACATTTTGTGTGCAGTGTGTATTCTAATAAGAATATTAAAGAATAATATTATATAACATTTAACAAAATGAACATCTATTAAATTTAATATTCAGACCTGTATAAACTCCATGATGTACTGCGCAATTTTAGTGCGTAAGAACTGTTTTGTAGAGGACTTTTAACCATCACTTTTATTTATCAACTGATTGGGTGGGGATATGAAGATACAAGTGCCACACATCATTGTACAAAAAGAAAATGCATGAACGCTTGGAAACTGAAGAAAATAAATGTCCATTAAGCCACCAATATCAAAGACAGAGGCCATCATCAAAAGGAAATATTGAAAATGCATTAACAAATGAGCCAGGTTCTTCAAGATTGACCAGAAGGCAAGGTGCTACCAACAGATGAAGAGCCATCACAAGACACCACACCGCATGAACCATCAATGCTTGGGAATGCCTCCTCTTCACCTATAGCACCACCATCAACAGCAGCAGATGAGAGGTCATCGCTACCAGCAACAACACTTGAGTGAGTGAAACGTTCGTCAGTAGGTGAAGGTTCTACAACATTTGATGGCTCAAGGACCATCTGTTCACTACACTCAACCATACCTGAAGGCTTTCCAATCACTGGTGAGCCATCACAAGCAGAGGACAAGTGGCATTCCTGACGCTCGGCTTCCCTATCAGCAAGGAGTCCACCAGAGGTCGATTCCGCTATACTTCGGCATCCTTCAGAGCTTAGAGGATCGGCAACAGACACCTGCAACGGAGAGCCGTTTTCTGATGTGTGGGATAAAGCGGCCTCGGATGAAACACCAGGTTCAATGTCACATCTGGATCCGTTGCTGGTGTCAATAGGGTCTTTATTATAATGCAGTTCCTTCCACGGGTCTTCCAACATGAATTTATCGTAAAACGGGTCATCGTAACTGTTGCCTGAGTTGTTCTGATACCGGGGCCTCTTTGGGTAACTTTGAAACTGGTCGTACCTTGGTCTCTTCGCTTGGTAATACTGTGGTCGATATTGGCCTTGGTAGTTTGCTGGTGGGCAATTCGAATCCCACTGAGGTCTTGGAGAATAGCCACGAAACATGGGTCCTTGACCCCAATATCCCCTCGGAGGTGCCTCTCCCATAGGCCGAGGGCGCCAAGGGGGCCGGGGTCCCCCATATGGACGCGGATTATACCATCCTCGAGACATTCGGTGTCGAGGCTTAAAGGGGTTAAAAACTTTTTAAAATTCTGTTGCCTAGGCAACAAAATGGCTGGGAGTGGAAGGGACGATCCTGTCTTCTTGCTCATGATATCGGGACAGATTCAGTCGGCAGAGGTGAGCAGTGCTTGATGCATGTGAGGTGTTACATTATTTGTTAAAGGTCTGTAATTAATCGTCACTAAGCGGACTATACGGCCAGGGCTGAATGGTGTGGACATGTACTTGCAGACGACCAAATTATTATTCTATTCGCTGAAATCTGCTATTCGAAGTGCATGTCTTTAATATGGACATTCGTATTCGTATTGTTTACAGCATTATGCTTCTTACGGTAGCCTTTTTTGATAACAGAACCTCCCTTCGTTACAGTTCCCGGAGTTTGACGACCTCTACTGCAATTACTCGTTTGTTTACGGCCAAGATTGGGCCATTGTTTCAGTGAGTGCCTCGTGTGAGGCGGTTGGTCTGAGTACCAGGCACACTAATGGTCTGGGTACCAGGCATAGTGATCATGGGGGCCGGCCTGAATTTCCTCTCATATGTACATTGCCCCACCCTTCTTGCTACACACACTCAGGGCTTGTCGGAGGGTATCACACAGACCACTAGGAGAGGCAGTACACCTGAGAAGCATTTCGTGTGGAATTTTCCCATAGACGTCACCTTCAAAAGCACTAACCCATTTGGATGTATGTCCAACCTGCAGGATTACTTTAAGCATTTTTTTAATAGATCCCCTTGAAGTACATACATGTGCATAAGATGTGCTTCACTGGTCACCAATGTCTGTTATTCACCAGGGCCACAGATTGTTATTTGCGTGTATGGTCTCAATGCATTGGGACGTGACGAAGTTCGAGGCTATGGAGCTGTTCACATACCTATCACTCCTGGAAGGTGTGTGATAGGTTAGGGGTGGGGGTGATATGTTGTTGATAGGGAAGGGGTGATAGGTTGTGGGGGGTGAGATATGTTGGGGAGTGGGGTGTGAGGGGTGGGTGAGGTGTGGGTGAGGTGTCTGTAGTTTGCTGTTAACGTAGTATACACCTTGGGACACTGATTTGAATACTAATGGCAGTTGTATGTATGCTCACCTGCGAGAACAATAGGCCACAGTTAATTAAATATTGATGAATTGCACCAGAATAATATTGGTACAAACAAATTTAGATTGTGATATGAAATCATGGCCATATAGTCATTTACATCAAATTGGAGCAGTTTCATAATTAGTCAAAATTTGAATTACGCAAAACGTTCAACAGTGATCAACCTCAATAATGTCTCCAAGTCTTGCCCAAAACATCACTTGTTTTTACAGATTTTCTAATGCAATCCTGTAAACAGCTTAGCCACTACACAGGATCCAGTTATATTACTAGATACTCATTCTGTCTGTATCACCTATACTTACCTCCAACCGATCAAGACTATAGGCAAAAATCCCTCCTTCCTACTCTCTCTTCCTTGTCCCAGCCCCCCCCCACTGACACACACACACACACACACACACACACACACACACACACACACTTTAAAATAAAGCCATACCAGAACACCAGTGTGACATTGACATGCACAATTTTATTTTTATGGAGAGAATTATTAGTAGTTATGTTGCTCACTTATGCCAAACAACGTTGGCATTTCACCATTTGTATGGAAATGCAAGTGCATGCTTGACTGTGTCTATGGTAATATTGCGTACCATTTGTGTGTCTATTGCATTTACATTAAAGGTATTCAATCATTTGTGATCCAGTTGGTTCTCTTAGGCACATCGTGGAGGTTCCCATGTTTGTACCTGAGCCCTCTTCACAATTCCAGAAGCTTTTAGGGTAAGTGTGATGTCTTTATTAATGTTGCTAATACCTCAGGCCCCTCCCCCCCCCCCCCTCCCCCTCCAGATGGATGATTGGTACACGACCAGAGTTTATGGATCCCAAATTTGTTGCCCAAGGCCAAGGCAGGGAAAGTGAGCACCTAAACATGCACTGCACACGTACACACATATATACAGTACTTGTAATGTATTCATGTGTTGAAATGACATGCACACATACACACATATGTACAATGTACAGTACTGCACAGAAACACACACACACACTCACAATGTACCTAGAATGAGATGCCCACATACGCACATCTCCATACAGTTGTAATGCACACGCACACACACACACACACACACATGCACAAATGTGTGGGTGATATATTGCACACATGCACACACATGAATGCATACCCACACATACACACATACAGTGCACATGCATAATGTCCACTCAATGCCACACACGATTAGTAGTATCCACTTCTCCTTCAGTCACAAGGGTGCGCTCTCAGGGCCATGTTTCCCTCAATGTCAATGTGGTGACTAAAGACCTATGGAAGCAAGGGTACAGAAATGGTGCCAAAGAGCCTTCTACCAAAGTGCACACTGTCGTCAGAGGAACAATAAGTGGACAGCCAGCTGGACCTGATGCCTCATCTAGCTAACTGATTTCATTTTTGGCTTTGATCACTGTATGAATATATCACAAATTTACTTTCTAAGACAGTATTGAGGTGGTTTGTAATTGCTTGGAAATTAAAACCAAAGTGAAGGGGGAGGGGTGGACAAAGCTTCAGCAACTGCATCTAAATTGCTTCATTTTTGTGTGGTTATGAAGTGCAATCCAGATCAGCATTTGTGGACATACATGCTGCATGTACTTGCTCTAAATCATGTACTGACTTGATTAGTTAGAAGGATTCAAGATTTTGTGCCCTTGATTTGTCCAATAGGAAAATGGATGCCTCTTTATAGAATGTGCAGTCAGTTTATTGACCTTACAATCTCTCATCCTTGTTTTCACTGCTATTGAACATTGTGCCAGTATGTATATATCCATGAAATCATGCTAACTGATTAGCAATTTGTTATGGAACATGTCCCTCCCACCTCTCCAAAATTGAAGCAAAGCAAGTCTGTTGTCGATAATCAAAACACAAGCATTTAAAAATGTCAGTTTCCTTTTCATAAAATTTCTACACAGAGTTGTGCTGTGAGCAGGTAGATAAGCCTATGCTGTTGAACTAGCACTACAGATCCACCACCCGGTCACACGGTCTGAGTGCGCCTGTGCCCCTGTTCTTTATGAAGAACTCCCGATCTAGCTTCTTGTCAATTCTTTGTATGATATCAGTTGCCCTAGACAAGGACTGAGGAGGAGGTGATCAGGTGACATGCCTCAGAGTGGCCACACCTACCACTGCCGAGGCTTCATTGACAGCGACGCAGAGTTCTATGTACTTGAAGTAGAGGTCCTTTAGGAAATCTGATCTCTCATCTTCTTGTTTCTCATAGTCCTGGTGTGTGTGTGTGTGTGTGTGTGTGTGTGTGTGTGTGTGTGTGTGTGTATTTGTGTATGCTGGCCATTCCCATAATGGCTGCTCTCACCTGACAAGCATTGATCATGTCATCGATCCACTGTCTCTGTGCTGCGTTGTACCCTTCCTCCAGCTTCTTGAGGTCATCGCCTGATGACTAATGCATGATGCTGTTTCCATGACAACACGCTCTTACAGTACCTGCCACACTTCTTCGTTTTGACCCGCTCTCATCTCTGCTTGTCTGTACACAAAAAAAGGATGTCGTTTCAACAATACACACTTGTTCAAAAATGGTTTCTAATAGTAATTCATAGGTTCTGTAACACCAGAGTATATAAATGTGCATGCTGATGAGAGTGATTATAATTCGATGATTCAGAAAGCTCTGGTAGCCTTCATATTAACTCTTTCTTGGGCATAGGCAATTATTGCACTACACATGTAGTACGAAATAGCTGCAGGAAAACGTAGTTTGCAAACAACGTACACTAATATGACCAGGAAACATACTAGTGTCAAAGAGAATTAAATATTGTTGCCATGACTATATGATATGCAACAATACTTACAGTACCAACTCAATTGGTATAGTAGAATGTAGTTTTATGAAACATAACCAAATGCATAGATAGCTCAAGTTAAGAACGACCCAATAGCAGACATACCTTTTTTGACTTGTTCAGAAGCTGACAAGTCTAAAAAAGGAGAATTTTCAAACAGGATAACTATGTGACATGAACACCTACATACACACACCTGCACACACACATATGCACACACCAAAACATGCACACACCAAAACATGCACACACATGCACATACACACATATGCACATACACACATGCACACCAACACATGCACACACACATGCACACACATGCACACACATGCACATACACATGCACACACACATGCACACACACATGCACACGCACATGCACACACATGCACAAACATGCACGCACATGCACACACACACATGCACATATACCACTGTATATTTTGCATGTTACCTTCTCGATGCTGGCATCAAAGGCCTGCAGTTGCTTTCGAGATTTTTCCATGATTTGCTGATGCTACAGTATGAAACGAATCAGCATTAGTTTCAAAGGTCAGAACTAGGTAAAGTAGGTGTACAAAGCCTTGGCATAAGTTGCAAGCCTCAATTGTATTGGATGATCTATCATATCAATCCAGCTGTTTCAATGTTCGCAAAGCCCTTTCAGTTGTTATATACAGCTTTGTATAGAGACTAAATATCTACTTTGGTTAACATCAGCCACATTGATCACAGTATAACGATGCTAGCACATTTAGCATATGATAAACCATAAGCCCTTGAAAATCACGACATTGTAATTACAGATCAGACATAACTCATATGAATAAAACTGAACTGTAATGATGCTAATTACAGCTGAGTTAAAAATCACTATTGTATGAGGCTGTTAAATTATTTGCTTAGTAATGTTAATAATATAAAGATGTTTCCCTTGCACGACACATGCAAACATTCTGTCTCAAAAAAGAAGTGCAGTCAGATCAATTGCATGATTCTGGACTGAATGACCCTGTCATGACAGCTACCCAGATGATAAGTAGAAATTGAACTACATCAGATGAGTGATCAGATCTGTTAGCTAGGTACCACTCAGCATACAATGTTGTACAATGTCAAATACCAAATCCCCAAGACACATTTCTTTCAATTCAATATTCCATGCATGCACCAGTTAGAGGCTATGACAATAGATCAACACCAAGTGGAGTTACACATGGGGGTGTGTCCTGCTGGTGTGCTCACTACATTACAGTACAAACATTACCTCTTTTCTTCCCTTCTTCTGCGCTTCCTTGAATTCAAGCAGTGGTTTCTCTAAATGCTCCCTGATCTGTAAGTAAAGAAAGAAATGATCAATACGCATCATCACAACATATGTCCCCTCCCCATCTCCTCCCCCTCCCCCTCCCTATCTCCTCTCCCTCCCCATCTCCTCCCCCTCCCCCATCTCCTCCCCCTCCCCCATCTCCTCCCCCTCCCCCATCTCCTCCCCCTCCCCCATCTCCTCCCCCTCCCCCATCTCCTCCCCCTCCCCCATCTCCTCCCCCTCCCCATCTCCTCCCCCTCCCCATCTCCTCCCCCTCCCCCATCTCCTCCCCCTCCCCCATCTCCTCCCCCTCCCCCATCTCCTCCCCCTCCCCCATCTCCTCCCCCTCCCCCATCTCCTCCCCCTCCCCATCTCCTCCCCCTCCCCATCTCCTCCCCCTCCCCATCTCCTCCCCCTCCCCCATCTCCTCCCCTTCCCCATCTCCTCCCCTTCCCCATCTCCTCCCCCTCCCCCATCTCCTCCCCCTCCCCCATCTCCTCCCCCTCCCCCATCTCCTCCCCATCTCCTCCCCTCCCCATCTCCTCCCCCTCCCCCATCTCCTCCCCCTTCCCCATCTCCTCCCCCTCCCCCATCTCCTCCCCCACACCCCTCCCCCTCGATCCTACCCTCCCCATCTCCTCCTCCCCTCCCCCATCTCCTCTTCCTCCCCCTCCGCCAATCTCCCCCGCCTCCTCGCCTCTCCTTCCCCCCCCCCATACTCCTCCCCGCCCTCAGCGCCAGCCCCAGCGCCGCCCCCCCACCCCATCTCCTCCCCCTCCCCTCTCCGCCCCCGTCCCCGCGCCTCACCCTACCCCCATCGCCTCCCCCTCCCCCATCGCCTCCCCTCCCCAGCTCCGCCCCCCCCCAGGCCGCCCCCGGCCCATCTGCCGCCCAGCTCACGCATTCCTCCCCCTCCCCCATCTCTCCTCCCCCTCCCCCATCGCCTCCCCCTCCCCCATCTCACCCCCCTCGTCCCTCCCCCTCTCTCCCGCCCCCTCCCTCTCACCCCCTCCACCTCCCCTCCCCTCCCACCTCCCCCCCTACACCCATTCTCCTCCCTCTACCCACCTCAGATGCCAAAGTAGCATGTGCTTCCGATCTGTATTTCAATTCTGTCTTAATAGACACCCAGGCATTTCTGAGTGTTCTGTAGCAACAGGAGGAGGGGGGGAAAAAATCTAATTAAACACACACCCTATTCACAACTCACCCCTCTTCCTGCTCTCCAAGTGCAGACTTGAAAAGTTTCAAAAGGCCCTTAGAATACTGTTCTTCTAAGGCAGCTCTGTGGAAGTTGTCAATGTCATTGCACATTGCTTTATCAGTGCTCCTCAATTAGATCTTTCCCCATTATATCAACATTTCATCCCATTAACCTAGCAAGGCTAGTATTGGCAGAGGCTACACGTTGACTACACATTTTAACACACCCACGTCAACTCTCCCTCACATCCAAATTAATATTTCCATGCATGTGAATATGCTTGTCTTCACCTTTCTTTGAACAACTCTGCCATATCTTTCATTGATTCCTTTCCATTCAGATGCTTCTCAAGGATGACATCATACCCAGTTCTGTCATCTTTGTCGGCCTGCAAGTTGAAATTTAGATCACAGATTTGAAAAGAAACATGCTAAAACCAGACCCCCTGATCTGCCAATTGACAATAATAATTTTCCATCACTGTGTTCATGCCCCTCCCCCATAATTTCATTACCATCTTCACAACACCCCATAACAGTGCCATCTTCACAACACCCCATAACACCACCATCTTCACAACACCCCATAACACTGCCATCTTCACAACACCCCATAACACTGCCATCTTCACAACACCCCATAACACTGCCATCTTCACAACACCCCATAACACCTCTATCTTCACAACACCCCATAACACTGCCATCTTCACAACACCCCATAACACCTCTATCTTCACAACACCCCATAACACCTCCATCTTCACAACACCCATAACACCTCCATCTTCACAACACCCCATAACACCTCCATCTTCACAACACCCCATAACACCGCCATCTTCACAACACCCCATAACACCTCCATCTTCACAACACCCCATAACACCGCCATCTTCACAACACCCCATAACACTGCCATCTTCACAACACAACCTTACACCACCTAAGGCCACTACACACTATCATGTCCTCACCATCACTGGTCACCTCCCAATGTGGACAATGACCATCATCTGTATTGCAATCACCTCCATCCTCTGGGCATATGACCCTTCCAAGGATGACTGCTTTACTGTACCATCACAACCTTGACTGTCCCACTAACACCTTACCACAACCTTTCCCGTCACCCCACCACCATTACTACCATCAGCCTCACCCCACCACCATTACTACCATCAGCCTCACCCCACCACCATTACTAACATCAGCCTCACCCCACCACCACATCTCCTTCCCAATCACCACTCCCACCCCGCCACCATCTCCTCCCCAATCACCCCCACCACCACCATCTCCTTCCCAATTATTCCCCCTCCACCATCATCCCCACCATCACCACCTCTAACACCCTTACCCAGAAGTGGTCCGCATAGCTAAGTTGCTCTGGGTTTAGTCGTTTCTGTTCAGGTCCACCTTCCAGAAAGGTAACACCATTTACCTAACCATCAGGCCAAATAGACGTATAAAACACATGGGGAAAAGGAGAAGAGCAAGCTGCTATCGGTGCATACCACCACCATCTTGGGCTTTTGGCGTCGCTATATAGAACATATTGAGTGAGAAAACAAGATAATTTCAATGAAAGCACTTTTACACAAACATCACCATCACGCTGAAAGCATATATGTATAAATAGCATCAAAAAACTAACACAAACGATGTACTAAGGTCAGCACATGGGACATGCCATCCATCCAATAGAAAGGCAGCAAATCCCATACCACTTGCCAGAAAGGCAACATGCCCTATATAAACATGAAGCTGGCACTCCCCCTCCCACAAACACACACATTGTGCACAAAGACTCACAGATGGTTTCTCGCTCTCTCCCACAGTCTCTGTAGGTAGCAAGAGGCAAAGGGGTTAAAAGGGTGAAGAGTACAGTGCCCTCCTCACTCTGGGGTCCATTGTGGAGTGCCATGAGAGCTTCCAGGGCACTGGGGTTGATGTTCAGTGCTGCCAACCCACCCAGGGGTCCCGTTGGATCTGGTAGACTAGGGGCGGAGGTGGCCATACTAAGAGATGGGAGTTCCCATGTTGTTACTGTATATAGGAAGAGGAACCGGAGCCTCTAATAAATGCACACCAACAGGCTGCATTCTCTCCTAATTCCAATCATTCGCTTGGGAGAGAGGTATGTAGAAACACTTAGACTAAATTAGAATATTACGAGTCTCTGTAGCACAAGACACTGATCCCATCTCTACACAGGCCCCTATGGGTCACACAAGACACTGCCCTACACAGGCCCCTATGGGTCATCACACAAGACACTGCCCTACACAGGTCCCTATGGGTCAAACAAGACACTGCCCTACACAGGCCCCTATGGGTCATCACACAAGACACTGCCCTACACAGGTCCCTATGGGTCATCACACAACACACTGCTCTACACAGTTCCCTATGGGTCACACAAGACACTGATCCCATCTCTACACAGGCCCCTATGGGTCACACAAGACATGCTGGACATACAAGTTCAACATTTGGTGCATGTGTTCAGCAATTATTACACAATTTTGTGTTTTTATTTTGAGCAGAATCATACTACTGTGTGTTGCATGCAGATTCTTGCAATCAACAAACAATTGTTAAGGCTTTAGCTTCATCAGTAAATCCATCCTCCTCCTCCTCGCTTCCCCTTTTACGAAGAGGTTCCCCCTCCTCCCTCCTCCCTCCCCCTCTCTGCCTATTCACAGATGTTTACAATAAGGGATACCTGGACCTTATGACCAATCGACTCCTACTCATACCACTTTGTGGTGTGTCAATACAGAGGCACTGCTATACTGTCATGTTGGTCACTTGTTCTCTTGCAAAATGCCAAGTTTTGTTGTAACTGTTGTGAAGAAATCTCACACATGCTTGCACAAGAATCCTGCCAAATAAAACCCTAGAGGTCAGGACCATGACCAATTTACTTGATACATACCTTCAAATCACAATAATTTAAATGTCTCCCTGTTGCTTTTCAAATCTACTCTGTAATCTTCTGCACACCCATGATCTCTAAGCCACACCCCAAACTCTTCCCCAGCTTCTTACACCACCACCTCCCAGCAAACCACCACTCTACCACCATGTGTGTGTGTGTGTGTGTGTGTGCATGTGTGTGTGTGTCTGTGTGTGTGTGTCTGTGTGTGTGGTGTGTGTGTGTGTGTGTGTGTGTGTGTGTGTGTGTGTGTGTGTCTGTCTGTGTGTGTGTGTGTACATGTGTGAAGGTGATTCAAGAGGTCTGCATTGGCTTGGCACACAAATGGATTCCATTCCCTCTGAAGCATACTACCACACAATTTACCTCAGCCATTGACTTTTGCTTAGACAGCAAGCAGGAGATTGAGCTGATTGTTGTCACTTTTCACCCAACAGATACAGCCTCCCAAAACACATACCCTTTATGATGATGCTTCATATGATTGGGCCATACAACCTTTCATGTGGGACTTCCAGAACCAAGGTGCAATGGTGGGCATTTGAAATTATTCAAAATGGAACATACATGTAGACTGAACATGCTCCTCCCCTTTCTTCCCCGCCCCCTCCATCCCTCCTACCATTTCACCGTAATAGCAAAGGTTGCTATACTTCATTGTCTCTGCTCGACTAGAGAGAGGATCAAGTGTAGGCGTTGCCCAACATATATGTATGGGGCGCGTGTAATGCAAGTTAAATACTACACACAAAACACACACATGAGCGCTAGATGCTCAGCTCGCCGCTGCCACACCGTCCCACGCAAATGCACGATGCGTGTGCAAGACAGCACCAACGCTTACTTTGTGTTGCAACGTTGACATAGTACAACTTATTGTCCTCAGTCGCATACACCAGCCAATCAGTTGAACGAAGCACGGACACTAGCGATGCCGTTGGAATGCCCTTCTGCAACAGATTCAATGCATGACTAGTACAGCTTCTTCCAAAATAATAATAATAAAATAACCTTTACATATAGGTTGCGTTCCAGGCGAGGGCGGGGACGGTAAACTAACCTGCTCGAGAAACTTGCAGTCCAGCGCCTGGCTGTAAGCCGTGGGAAACCAGCCTTCTTTGCCCTGGCAAACCCCTCGGCACCAGTCCTCGCTCTTCTCGTTCACCAGCAACACCGTACCTGCTGCAAACACCAGATCCGTTGGCTGGCCCGCTCCCGGGTACGCGTAGATCGCCTTCGCTAAGTCCACCATATTCAAGTGTTGAAACGATTTTTGTGTTTTGTGTTTTGCTCCAAAGATACACAACACACACTTCCGCAATTATACCTAATTAAATCGTTAATTGGGTTCAAAGCCGAGGGGCTCCTTATTAGATGCCATAGTTTCTGAAACGATTCACGAGCTCGGAGCAGGATGCAGACTCTAGAAGACCAAGAAACAGGACAATGAATACACTTCGTAACAACAAAAGCTCCGTCTGTCCTTGCACAGCTGCGATGTAGTGAGGTGGTTTTGAAAGGCTAACAGCAATCAATGGGTGACATGACTGAAAATTGTCAAATTTAAAGTGGCCATGCATGGTTGATACAGGGCAAGAATTTAAATAATCTTAACTTAAGAGCAGGATTCTACAAAACTGCCTGTTGACGGTTCCAAAGTGCGTACAATTTAGTATGATCATTTATCAACAAGTGGTTGAATCACAGCACATACATACAGTGCAATAAGTGGATGAGAAGGCACTCCATTCCTCTAGTGAGCTCACTACAGTGCAACTCGAACCCACCTTGCCTGAATTCCTTCAACGGATCAGAGCCGTCACCTTTGCCCAAAGAGGTGTGGCCTTGATTGCCATGGTGACTGGGGACATGCTGATCTCCCTCACTCGTCTCTTGCAGTGATGGTGTGTGCTTTTCCACTGTCCAGTGCATTGACTGCAAAATGAGGCGGGAATGGGGGCTGATGATATTGGCCTGTTCCATCATGTGCAATATATGTATCTGTTGTACACATAAGTAAACTGTATGCACACAAACACACTGTAACTGCACACATGTAGTATCTATACATGAATGTGTGTATCTACATTAATGTAGGTGATTACGTATGGTTTACTGATAAAGAGCCAAATCCTTTTCAACCGGAATCGAATCTAATAATACAGCTCCCATTGGTAGCTACTTTAATTTGTATCCTATGTGAATGCCTAGATTCTAGCTCAGCAAATTAAAACCCATTTCACATTTGAAACCCCTTATCTCAAGATCTATGCACAATGAAAATCACCCTGTAAAATCACCATGATGGTTCAATAGCATTATGACACGAATCATTAATAAGCACATTTTGACAAGCTTACACCACCACAGAAGTAACTTACAGCATGCACTCGTGATTGCAGGGCTACCCAGTCATCAAAGCTGACACACATGCCAACACCCCTCCACTGGTCGTACAGCTCCCTCATCCTGGGGTCCAACAGTACAGTCCTTGCCTTCTCCAACTTCACAAAGAACCTCTCCGCTTTAAGGACAGAACACAATCCTCAGCATATCATCAATAGTCGTATAGAACTGTGTCAATGTGTTATGCGTGCAGTTAGTAAATAGCAACTTAAAAAAAAAACTACAAAATATATATTGTGCAAAAAGATACAACAATGCCCACATCAGGGGTTAACTGATCAACAGTAAGCAATCTAAGATCATTGGATTCATTCTGAACATACCTTCCTTCTTCTCCTCACTACCCTCAACTTTGTCAGGATGAAACCTTCTTGCCAGCTGTTTGAACTCTGTTGCTATCTGCTCTACCTACATAAATGATATAAAACGTATTAAACACATAGCATTTGAACGATGAGTACCTAACCCGTTAGATGGATGTGGTATATCACGCATGCAAAGATGAGATTAGATATATTGAAAAGTACTGCTTTAAGAGTGACGGTTTTAGCTAGAGTGACAGGAAGCGCGAAGATGAAAGCAAGACGGGCATCCTTCCGATTCTACGTATCCCTGTCATGCAACAGCTAAGCAGTAGAAATATGTTAATGTCGCACGCAACACCATGAAACATTCGACTGCTACATGATCATACGAAATGCATACATGTATATGTATAAGGGGAACGTGTACATAAGCCGTCTCTGGTGTCATGGCTTACGGAAGACGAAGGGTCACAGCCGAGCAACTTATAATAGTCGACGTCTCGTGGCTGCGTACACACGCCGTGTAAATCCATGCCAACAACGCTTCCATGAAATATAAACGCTCGGAGAGCACGACAGTACAAGAGGGGTTAAAGAAATAAATAATTTTTATTGAGAATTAAAAAATAATAATACAAATTTCGAGATGAAGCAGGTTTGCTGGTCACCATGTCAGCTTAGCGAATTAGCAGGAGAGGCTGACGGAGCGAAGCGATATGACTGTGAGTGAGTGGCTGCCAACTCATCAATTCTGCTGTTGACAGCTTCCATCTCCTTCTGGAAGTATCTTTTCTCCTGCAAAGTAAAACGATTTTTGGGGATTAAATTATCCAAGCTAACCTTCCTATTGCATGCACAAGACAAACGCATACTCCCACATTGCCAGAATACCACCAATCCGCTTCCAATCTGCTACCATTTTTGTTACTACAAAGCTTGCATTCACAGTTCCCTGACCACCCATTATATAATCCTTCGCCCTGTTACCATAGCTGCCATCCTTCGACACCCATTACAACCTTCCTACCTGAAATGCTGGAATGGAGTGCTCAGTTCCTGAAGCCAGGGGCTCGTGGTGGAGGACAAACATGAACTCTTTTTGTCTTCTTTGAATCTGTAGAGGATAGGCTGTCACCTACTACTGGCTGGTTAAACTGGACTCACATCATTAAGTCGTCTTCTCAATTTTTGATTCTCTGCACTCATTGTTTTCCTAGAAAGGTGAAATATATACCTGCATCAGCCATGCCTTGCCATAGTTTAGGCAATGTAGAATGACCTTGAATAGGTGGTCTTGATTATTACTTGTGGTTGGATTTTATAACCATATCCTTAACTACTACTTTTTATGTTTTACGTGTGAAGCAAAAAATGGGTGTGATCTTATTTTGTAGTAAAAGGAAATCTATAAGGTGCAATCCACACTGAATAGCAGCACTGGTTTACCTCAGTGCTTCTTTCTCTGCCTCCATCTGGCACTCTTTTGCAGTCTGCACTTCAACAGCCATTTTTAGTTCTTGATTACACTTCTTGTAATGTTTCTGGTACTGGTTACCAAGGGCAAAAAAATAATGGACATAAAGAGAAAAGTGACATCAACCCTACAAATGATCAAATTACTTTTTTCAATAGCTTTTTGGCTTTTTGAAGTTCCTCCACTAGTGACAGCCTCTTGGTCTCGCAATCCTCCGCCTTTGACAAGAGCAAGTCCTTCTCATCCTTCCATGAGATCCTGGGGGATACAGTGGCTCATATGAACAGAGGAGGTGCGGCTCAATAATGGCTGCATGGCCCGTACAAATCAACTGTCTCTCATGCACAACAGCGAGTATAACTAAATGCAGAGCAGGTCACATGCATGCATAATAGGCTCCTCAAATACCCACGCTTCTTTGACAGCCACAGCGTACTATGGCTGGATCATGTTGGCTGTTTGGTTATGGCTCACCTTTCTCTCTCCAGTTGCTGCCTGTGTGCATCCAGCTGGCCCTGGGTATCAGCCTGTAACATGGCTATGTGCTCCTCGAGCAGTTGGACAGAGCCTTGTAGTTTATCTGCAACCCTGACTGCTTCTTGTTCCGACTGCTTCAAACTAAAAAAAAGCAATAGCGCTACTTAGTACAATACATAAGTGCCATTGTAGGGGTTGGGTGTTAGTTGGCAATACATCAAAGGCACAATCCAATGTCACTGACTCTATGAGGTCTGAGCCCTCAGCTTAAGTTGAGTCAGATAATGTATTATAGGGTAATGTATGAAGAGACAATGTGAGCAGTAGCCAGATCTTGCTGCACACATACTGTAATGAGCTGTGCGATGACCGTCTGAAGGTCACCCCTGGACATTGAACTGCTCAATACCAATGGCCTCCCCATCAACTCTTCTAGCCACACACCCATACAATGCAGCGCTTGCTTCGCAGGCATGCGTACCTTGTGTGTTCCGCTACAAGCGTTTGGTATTTCTTGTTTATGCCTGACAGCTGACGTAGCTCCTGGTATGTATGTACACACATTCCACAACAAAGAATACAAAAGAGAAATGAGGCCACTTGGTTCCATACATTCCAGCAACCCCACACTCACACACTCACCATTTGCACTGTCTGGCACTGCTCCACCCTCTCCTGCAGCCTCACCTTCACTGAAGCCAGCTCAGTGTCTGAAGTGGCCTGGGGAGGAGGGAGGTGGGTATCTACATGTACAGTGTACATCGTCAATGTATTTGCCTCTAACCAGTAGTTGATCACATTGCATATTTTTTATACAAACCAAAGAGTGATGGTGGGAAAGAGTGTGCTGTGTGTGTATGTGTGCTGTGTGTGTATGTGTGCTGTGTGTGTATGTGTGCTGTGTGTGTATGTGTGCATGTGCGTATGAGTATGTATGTATGTATGTATGTATGTATGTATGTATGTCATGTATGTATGTATGTATGTGTGCATGTGCGTATGAGTATGTATGCATGTATGTATGTATGTATGTATGTCATGTATGTATGTATGTATGTATGTATGTATGTATGTATGTATGTATGTATGTATGTATGTATGTATGTATGTATGTAAGTATGTATGTATGTATGTGTGTGTATGTATGTATGTTTGTGTGTGTGTGAGTTCATGTAATGCAAGTGCACCTTTTGCAGTTGCAGTTCGCGAAGTTGGTCATCTGATTTCTCAACCATTTTCAATTTTTCACGTTCAGCTTCAGAATGTAATCTAACAGGAAAGAATGACTAATGGTCTGTTATCATTGCTCCACCCACCAACCTCTGCAAGTCTGCCAGCTTTTCTTCCAAATCAACTTTCTCTTTCTGGAGCACCTCCATCTTCTCCCACTCCTTCTCTCTCACTAGCTGCACCCGATGCTCTATTTCCTGCTCCTGTCACAAGCAAGGAAACAGAGGGGTACATGGAAATATATCAGGCAACATGGCATCCTAACTCTTTGAGCGAGCAGGGAATCACGTTCACTGAGAGAACTCTGGAGGGACTCAACGCGACCATGTGCAGATCGAAGCTCGGTTGCCAATTTCTCTTTTGCCTGCTGTAGATCAGAAACTTGCTGGTGGGCTCTTGAAAGGAGAACATAGATTGCGTCATGTGACATGTACATCGTATGTGGTTACTTTGTGTGATACACAGAGATTGGCTGCATACATGGCATGCAATGGTTGATACTCACTGCATCCTTATTTCGCCTGATTCCATCAAATGCTTGTGTTCCAATTCATCCATTCTTCTGCAAAGGAAGAACAGAACTTGCTAATTTGAAATTGGGACTGCCCAGCCATTAAGGAGCCACACACCTCTTCATAGTGGCCAATTCCCTTTGGGCCTGGTTCAACTGGTCATTGAGAGAGTATTGGAGCTCTTGGGCAGAGGTGAGCTCCAATTGAAGAGTCTGCACTTGACTGGACAGTGAGGAACGCTCAATCTGAGTAATAAAAGCAGCAGTCACTCACAGAGGGTCATCCTCGTGATAACAATATGTTTATCCAAACGACTTTTAAACTACCAATTGGTATTAAAAAATGAAACATATTTTAAAACAAAATAAATAACATTTTTGGGTACTATTACAATGTATACATGCAACATGTAATACACTGCAAGTAAAAGCAATTACTATGCTAGTGTACACATTCATTACAGACCACAATTGATGCCCATTAATGGCAGCATTTCCACTTCAATAAATCTTGCGACTCGCCCACTACCAACCTTCCCCCTCCCCCCCACCCCCACTGCCACAGCACCCTAACCTCCAGGGTCTTGAGCATGGCCTGGGCTTCAGCCAGCTGTCTGGAGCAACGTTGCAGGGACTAGAAAAGTAATGGCGACATGTAACCCATTCTGGCATGTCCAGTAACATGCCTGCTCGTTCTGGAGTCCAGCTTTCTCTCTTTGTTCCTGCAGCTCCTCCATGCCTGACAACAAGCTCTTTGCACGCTGCTGCAGCTAAAAGATTTAAAAAAAAAAGGTTTCAGTGCCAAAAATAGGGAGTGCTGCTGGATGATCAATGGGCATGTAAGTGGTGTATGTTTCTATGCAGTACACATGCATGGGATATGTGTACTGCTCATGTGCATGTGTACAAGCAGAGTCACTCATATATGTACATCTTTATCTGTGTTGTCAGTACCAGTTCCAATGCATCAACTCTCTCTCATTACAACAAACCCCATTGCTCTGAAACCAGCAAGGGTCATACATCTGAGCCTCAACAAATTGAGCTACTCGACATATGAAATATCAATCTTCCTTGACGATGTTGTTGTATAATGCCAACTACACAGTACCGTTACATGTATGTACCTGACGTTAAACAACATAACGCAGGCACACCCACCTCACTGTTCTCTCGCTGCAGCTGGCGGATTGTGTGAAGGTCAGATGGGGCATCATGATCGTGTTGCACCAATCGGTCCTTGCGTTCCCCAATGCATGCTGAGAGCTTCAGAGAAGGGTCCATTAATGGCTATGATTACGAAACATCCAAACCACAGATACCTCTGCATTGTGTTTTGCCATCATTTCATCAACCGCAACCTGATGGTTGGCCTTTGCATGTGGGACAGGACATGCATTATTTCAAAAGTGGTATTCCTCAACTCCTTTTGTGGTGGCTTACCACAGTGGCTTCATACTCAGACTTCAAAAACGCATAAGAATATTTGAGTTTGGTGTGTTCACTGCAATGTGGGCAAAGCATTGCACACAGTAAAACCTGACATTGCCACAACTCCATTCCAAGCACACCTCCTGAGGGATTCTAGTTGAGATTCAACTTCATCCATTCGCTGTTAGAAGAAAAAGAATAGCTACAAAAGAGTGAAAGGTGTGATGAAAATTCACCTTTCTGTATGGTTCTTCCACTTCAGAGAGTAACTCTACTTTCAGCTGCTCTATCTTCTGTGCAGTCAACACCTGAATAGCCACAACGATATCATATTTGAACACTTCTACATGTCCCATGCAGTGAGTGTTCGCGGTACGACGGCAAAACCTCAATTTCAGTTTCAGTTTCATCTTGCCAATACCTGGGATCGGAGCTCTTCACACTCTACGATCTTGCCATCTCTTTCCTTCTGAAGCGTCGAAATTATCTCCTTAGACCTGCTGTGAAGCTTTTCATAATTTTCGATCACCGTTTGGTGCTCCGCAGTTAAATTCCGGTGAGCCTAGATTATTGCACCAGAAACAATTAGCTAGTCTCAAAATTCAGTAACAACTTACCTCCTGAAGAATCAGATGCTGAGCCTTGAGAGTCTCGAAGTTATTTTTAGCTCGATCGCTTCGCATCCGTTGTTGAAGAAAAGAACCTTCAACTGTAGCAGCATCCATGTCCGTGTGGGTGCGTGCTTACATTAGAATCGTATCCATGGTAACAATAACGAATAAATTATGCACGTTTCAAAATTAGGACACAATAGTGAGTAAACTGAGGTCTATGTATATCCAGCTACTGTGTCAAACGTAATGGTAGAAGTCTGCATTTGAACATGCAAACGGTACTGGTGTCTCAAAATCAGCTGGGAAGGAACGAAACAGGTGGGTGAAGGCAAGAGTCAGTGATTGCATTTGCCGTAAAAATCTAATTATAAGTCTTTTTGGTTGCTATTAGCAACCGGATGGGTGACGAAGAAACATTTATTACTGTCCCGTCAATCGAAAGTGCAAGCCACGTAAAGTACAAAGATGGGGCTAAAAGTGCAGAAGATTTGGAGATAAATACCCCGCGCCCTTCAGAAGCAGAAAACGGTTATATTCGCAGGAGACAGACAGCGGTGAGAACGATTGAAAAATGGTGGCGGCGAGTTAGGGACAGAAGGATATTAAAAATTTTCAAACAAGCAGTGTGTGCTGCTGAAAACTCCCTTACGCGGGACCTAATTAGAAAGCTAAGCCCCTCCGAGGCAGCGCTGCTGCAAGACCCAGCCGTTCGAGCCAGAGTCAAATTGAGGCTTGGAGGGGAGAGTTTCCCTCCCATCATTTTGTACAAAATTTTTTTCTCTAAGGATGTAATTCATGTGCAGTATATGAGTGGCAAGACGATGATCCGCCCTTCAACCGAGGCGGCAGAAGACGCGAGCAGACAGATGAGCAACAGAGCAATGTTCGATCAGATGATTACAGACGCCTGTTACCACCCGAAACGGGACGTGCAAGACGAAATAGATGTTGTTACTGTTAAAGACTACATGCAGTATAGATCCGTCGTGGATGAGAGCCCGGCCTACATTGGCGGCAAGGGAAATAGCTGGAGAACGTTAAATGCGAGCTCCTTACCGCGGCATTCTACCATGCACAGCGTGGCAGAGCTGCTCGCGAAGGCCACCCACTTGGCAGCTGGACCAGTTTTGGTGCCCTCTCATTACACTCTCAATAGAGAACGGAGTCATACTGCTGTACTCGGCTCTCCTCAAAACCAGCCAAGACCAGGAGCTTCAGCAGCCAAGTCTGGTAGAACATCATCAAGGAGGTCGTGGCAAGCAAGGGAGCGAGCGGAGATGATGAGGCGAAACTATGTCCAGCAGAGCCCTTTAATAAAAGACCTTACCACCCAGCACACCCCCACCCCTGCCAATGCCGCAGGTGATAATGAAGCGAGTGATGGATCAGACTGGGAAACTGATGCCCTGATGCTCTACCAATGGACAAAAGGGCTGTGATCAGCTAAGAACATGCTTTATTGTGTATGTATATCAATGTTTGTGGTGGTTTTTTTTCTTCTCTCTACCCAGCCTGGTGTTCTTTATTTCACTTGTAATGCAACCACACCATTTGTGGATCTGAATTGTTATAATTTCTGTTGACATAGATATTGTCCCAAATGTTCTGCAGTCAGAAGTCAGTTTCATCCACCTCTCCTATTCGACTGAGCCTGCTTAATTGTTGCGGCCGATGGATCTAAAAGCAAGGAAGGGGCAGACAAACATGTTGTCATTAATATTTGTACATTGCAAAGCACTTCTGGTTTTGCTTGTGACCTCACCTTTGGATATTTCACTAAAACCCGTTCAGCCCAAACCAACAACTGCACGCCATCTGGCGGCATTACAACTGATTTTGGCTTCTTGTTAAGGAGATAAAGCAGCCTCATTAAGTCCTGGCACACAGATCTGTGAGTAAATAAAGACAAAAATTACTTTTGTTCTGCGTGCAGCATGAGATGTGGCTGTACTTGTAGTGTGCAGCAGTGGCTGATTCGGGAGGAAGCTTGCTTGTCTTTTTTCTTATGTCATTCAAAATATCAAGATATGCAGTAGCCTGATGTCTTAAAGTGCCAAGTTTCTC